>LPNX010994286.1:122207-276943 GCA_001517045.1 Pseudotsuga menziesii
TTTTAGACTTTATTTCACGCGCTTATTTGACTCCATAAGGCACTGGTCCTTTGTTATATTTTATTAATTTTCTATCTTGATCAACTGTCTATGTTCCATTTCAATTGATTATATTTGAATGCTTAAGTTATAAGTCTGGAATATTTGCTTATATGTGTGATCTCTTGTTAGCAATGTGGATTGCTTTAATTAATCATCATCCCCTTAATATTAATCATTTTAAATCACAATAACTCCTAAACAACACCCATCCGCATCCAAAACATCCAAAACTTAACTTAAACATTGAGGCATAGAAAACACTTTGTTAGGGACTACCCCCCTTGGCTTCGTTAGGAGTTAGCCTAAACGGAGGAGCTAGGAGTAGGTGACAGTACCTATCTCTGTGCTTGCCCCCAAGGTCACACCTCTCCCACTTCCTCAAGTGAGGAGACAGCTTTCGAAAGATTTCTGCTGCTGGTGTGCAATCGGCAGACAACAGACTCCATTCATCCCACACATTCCTTGCGGGTAGTCGTGAAGGTTTATTTTTGGACATACTCCAAGTACCCCTCGAGTATATAGGGATCCCCCCTCGTCTAATTTAATCCACTCATATTTCATATTAACTTAAAACGTACCAAGAGGCAATCGCAAAACATTCACTCCAAGCACATGCAAGTATATTTGATTATTTTATGACTCCATTTTTAAGGCACTGGTTCTTTGTTTAAATCTTTCAATATATATATATATATATATATATTGTGTGTCAGCATTGTGCTTTCTTGTGCTCATTTTTTCATCTTGTCATCTATGGTTATTAATGTTTAATTTCAAACTCCTAAGCAACTCATTCAGTGTAACATCATCATACTAAAGTAATTTGCTTTAGTAACTTAATAGGATCTACCCCCCTTGGCTTCGTCATGAGTTGAGCCTAAACGAAGGAGTTAAGAACAAGGTGACAGCCTTGACTCAAGACTTGCCTCCAAGGACACACCAAGTGGCTTGAAGATTTCTGCCACGTCCCTCCAGGTGTGTGAAAGGCGTCAACACTTTTTGGCGCTGTTGTCGGGGATAAATCTTTTTATTCCCGGAGTACGACTTTTGTTTTCTTCCTTTTTGTTTTTGCTTTGTTAGATGAATGCTTAGAGTAGATCTTTAATTTTCATCTGGCAACTCCACTGACTTTTTTCAGTTTTTATTTTTACAAAGAAAAGCAAAAAATAATTTTTGTGAAAGATTTATAAATGCTTTTTTTTTTTCACATAGCGACTCCATTCGAGAGATAAAACCATGTTATCTCATAAACTTGTGAAGTTTTGTTGTGTGTAGATGAGCCCATGCGACATATTAAAACCTTTAAAGCTCATCACTTGACAACTCCACCTATTTAGTACAAAGTTTAATGGTTATATCAAATGCATACTATTAATTTTTTATATGGATGAATTAAGGGAGCAGTATGGTGCCCAGATATCTGGACTTTTTCAGCCTATTGAATTCTCAAACGTCCCAAGTTTTCCTAACTGTGGTCATGGTATGGGGCATGTAAATAAATGGCTTCCGGTCTTTCATGGAAATTATGGTGATTTGGCCATCTGGCATGTCAAATCTTTCCTTCAGTTGATGGCTGACTCCAATATGCGTTATGAAGACAATATGATGGAAATGTTTGCTATTACTTTTCAGGGTGAGGCTTTTTGTTGGTTCTATCAGGGCCTTCCTAATAAATGTCTAACCTCTTTTCCAAGCTTCCTTTGGATGTTTTTAGAGCAGTGGCATGATAGTAGGGGTAGTATGAATGGTTTGAAAAAATTCCTTTAAGAGATCTTTACCTTCTACCTATTTGGGACAGAATATCACATGGAAACATATGATGGACCTTTTGCCATGGTACAAAGTATTGAAGACTTGGAATCACTTCTTGAACATTTAAGTGAAGAGGAGATCCATGATACTCCCATCGAAGAACTTCCTCGTGTTGTCATAGACAACGTCGAATGTGTGTAAGTCCCTCAAAGTTATTTAAGAAAGAAAGAAATTAAGCGGCTTATTAAAGAATATGAGGTATCTCTCAATACACAGCAAGATTCTGAAGATGGGAACATCCATGACTATCACATTAAAGAGCTTCACGAGGAAACCATGATTGAACACTTTGTTGAAGACTCTCCTCATGTCACCATAACTGAAAACATTGAAAATTTGAGATTTACTCAAGATTGTTGCAATACTAATATTTGTCCAGAAAATCCTCATGAGGAAACCATTACAGAGATCGACACTTAAGAAGAAATTTATGATGTGTATGATGACACTCCTCTATGTTCATCACTTAGGGATGAAGTTTTGGAAAGTTTTACTTCTTGTAATATCTTTGAAACCAAGACTTTGAAGGATGATTATTATGAGCAGGAGGAGGGTAGTTATATCTTAGGATATGATACCAGCAAGGAAGACTCTCTCATATCCGACATAGATGGGAGTGATGACTATTGGAATTTCATAGATAATCCAACTTGTGAAAATCTTATTGAGAATCCCATCCATGATGTGTCCAGCAAGGGGAGTGTCTATTCAAAAATTTGTGGAAGTCCAATCTACGATACGTCCATAGAGGGAAGTCTGGATACCTGGGAAAATCTTAGTATGGAAAAGAAGCATTCAGAATTTTCACATGATCATTTAGAGTATCATGCAGAGCCGCACAAAGTCAATAGTAATGAATACATTGAGAAGCAATGTTGTGAAAAGTTAGATGTGATGCAATCAGTGGAATATCAGTCTCAACCATCTTCTTCACATATAGAGGTTCCTTATGATTTGGAGCTACTTGGGGCTTATGCAACGAGTTATCATTTGATAAGCCCTGATGATCAGTATGATGATGTAGTCAGTCTACCTCATCTTGTCGATTGGTATATCAGTCCTATCCGGTCATGGATAGAAGTAGCCTGCGAGCACATACCAATTTGGGAAGAACTTTAATGACTGAGATTTCCCATCCAACCCGCCCATTCCGGATCATCACGCAGGTTTGCATTTTCTAAATAAAGTATCCTTACTTTGGCTGGTAACCAAAGACAAGGAAAATAATTTTTATGTTAATAAAATGCTTAGGTGGTTACATTGGATTTTTTTATTACACCTAACATTTTTATATCATGCTTAAAGTAGGAAAATAAGCTCCTTAAAAGAGAGCATTTACTTTCTGCAGTTCTGTTTTTTACTTAATTCATTAGTTAGTTACATTTATTTTGTTTAAATAAAGCAGCTTAATGGTTCATTTGGTTTTTATATAAAGCTTGTGCTACTGAGGTTTTTTTTGTCAAGTTGAGATGTTTTTACAGGGTGTATAAACCAAAGATTCTGGTGTTCTCGTATCCTCTCCTTGCCCTATGACCAGATCAAGCACCCGTCCCGCAATTGGACCCAGATGTTACCACCTAAGTTGTACTTAGTGGTTTTTTATCAAGTGAGCCTGGTGAACCGAACAAAGATGATTTGTTCGGACTTCAAAAGACCTTCAGAATTGCTTCTGGGAAGTGCTTGTTGTACTATATCACATGTTCATACCCCGTAGGGGAGTTGTAATAAAATGTTCTAGCATGATAGTGTCTGTAAAAGACTCGGTCTCTTAGCCCCAAGAGTTAGCTCAATTGGTCGAGTACTCGTAGTTAGGCCTCCCAGCATGTGAGGTCGCGGGATCCATTCTCATCGACTCTCTTGGGGTTAGGCACGCAGCGGCCGCGGGTGTGAGGCCCCTTCGGGTGGGTCCGCTAGAAATTATTTCGTGGATGTAGCGGTCAGCCAAGCCGATTAGTGAACCACATGGAAAAAAAAAAAGACTCGGTCTCTTGGACTGTATTCGTCAATCCGATCAGTGCAGAGTGTTTTTTCCCTTGGTTATTATTGGTTGTTGAATAAACAACTGATAATTTCTGAGTTTTTCACTCAATACCTCCAAAGTTGGGGTGGTCAGCTTGGCATTTAGGCCTATTGAGGTTATTAGAGTCTATGTGTCAATGTATAAACATGCTAGGCATTATGGTCGAGTCATATGAACATGTCTAAATCCCCCTAGGTTTTAATTTTTTTTTAATTTTTTAAGTTTTTTTTTAAGTTTTAATTTTTCCAAAACTTAGGCTATTTTTTAATAGTCTAAATGGAAAAATTGGTTTTGTAATAAAAGTGGGCTCGAAAATCAGTTTCAGTCATGGGGGTGCTCATTTTCAACTCAGAGCACCATGTAAACCCATAAACCCACTTTTCCTAAGTTTTGAGTGATTTTCCCATCACTCTGGTCAAAAAACCCTAAAAATCAAATATTGATTATTTTAATTAATAAATTAATTAAATAATGGAGAAAGCCCCAAATCCTAAATCAGTGGGATTTGCTCCGATTTTACAGAAATCAGTCTCATCGGCTTGAGATTGACTGGAGTTGACCATTCCTTGACTGAAGGAGGTGATCTGGGCTAAACAGAGAGTGCACCACAGCATGCAATCTTGGGAATTGCGCCCTCTCTCTCTCTCCTCCACACGTGTGGGCTCATCTGGATGAGTTTTGGTGGATGTTTCAGTTAACAAGTTGAGGTGTCAGTCCGATCAGCTCTCCGATTGACAGTTGCACTCAGTGAGACTCAGATCAAACTTAGTTAGACTCAGATCAAGCTCAGATTGACTCCACATGTAGCTGCACTCTCTCTCTCTCCTTGGGAACTGCGCCCCCCTGGGCTAGATTTCCAGTTTTTGTTATAAATAAAGCTCAGTTTTCCTCTTCCAAGCTAACTAGAGCTGGATTGAAGCGTTGTTGCTTTTGTATTGTGTACTATTTTTGGAATAAGGAAGCTTTGGAGGAAAGATCTATGGTGTAATGCTTTTCATGTGTGGATGGTGATTGTCAAGTGCTTATGAGGTATAATTTGTATTGTTGATCTTTGTTTTTTGTTGGTTAATTGTTGGCCTTGAAGGAGAGAGCTCCCTCCTGTTAGGGTAAGAGATCATTCTAGTTTGATTTATGCTTTTACTGTTCGCTTGTTTTGGATCTCTTGGAGTTGCATGTATTTTAAGTTTAATTGCATGCTTTCTAATTGTCTTTTTCCAGCAACACCCATGTTTTAACCATTTGTTTGTGCAAGGATTTCTAAGTTGCAGGTGATCTCACTTATAGAAGGGGTTGAGCTAGTTTGAATCTTCCTCATCTTCAGGATCTTTTTGAGGACATAGTCCCTTGGTGTTCCACCAAAGCAGACTCCAAAGCCCAACATTCCCAGGCTTATAGCACTCTTTCTCTCTCTTCCTCCTTCTAAAAATCAAAATTTTACCTGGTTACTTTGTCTACAAGCTTTGATATTATTCAGATCTATTATCTTAAAGTAAAACTTAACATAGATCTATTGTCTCAAGGCTCATAATCTAGATCTCATTCCTAAAAAGTTTCATAAAGCATTCTAGATCTAGTTTAGGGAAATCGTCCGTTTTGCATGGCAATTTAAAGAGAATCCGTAGTTTGCATGCATTAGATTTTTGTTTTCTGTTTTAAAAGATAAAATCCAGCAATCAGTGCATATAACATTGGCTTCCCCAAAAGCAAGCCAAGACCCCAAGAAAAGCTTGCTTTCCTTGGTTCCGTTTTTACCGTTTTAACTAGTTTTGACTTAGTTTCTTTTTTGTTTAAAGTAGGCTGACCCAAAGGTACTTTCAAAGTGCTTTGGGGCATATTTCATTCTAATAAGCTCGATGTCTTTTAGCAGGTCTAACAGAAAGATGAGAAGTTGTTGGTCGAAAGTGGCTTTTGGGCCATCTAAATCCCCCCAGGGTTCTTCCTTTTTTATTGTAATCTTTAATTTTGGCATTTTGTAAAGCCTTGGTTTCATTCTGTATAAGAACCAAGAGGATTCAGATAAGTTTTCTGATATTGTAACCGTTGATAATAAAAAAATTCTTCAAATAGGCTCTTTCGAGCCCATTCCCTACGGGGATTCGCGTCCTTTTTTCCGTTTTTTGCATTTTCTTGTTTCTTTTCGCTCTAGATTAGTTTCATTGATGCAAAATAATATACTTTGATTACTTTATCATATATTCCATATTACAGTATCAAAGTAACTTTAATACTTACCCCACGACTTCCCGATTGACCCGAAAGGGGAAAGAGATGCGTGGTAGGACTAATTAGAAAACTTGTGGTTTGCTTCATTTTTGCTGCTTATCATTAATCTCTGCAAACAATCGTTCTAAAATCAACCCCCTCCTTGATTCCCCGATTGAGGTCCACTTGGACCGAAAGAGGTTCCTGGAGGGTTTTTCTTTCTAAAAACGCATCATTTAAAATTTACTAAAATTGACAAGACTCCGGTGTGTATGCTCTGCACTTGGCTGCGGTTCGTCCAATCAGTCAAGCTGCATCAAAAGCAACGTGAGTGACTAGATTAATTAGGTTTCACCTTCCCCAATTAACCACCATCAGGCGAAAATCCAACGCCTCGATCAAACCGTAAACGGTGGCAAAATACCCAAAGGAAGTGGGAACTCCTAGACAGTGACCTCGGGACGTCAATCTCTGTTACACCTTCGGGTGTATTATGAACACAGTCTCAGAGACTCCATTCAGCCCACACATTCCTTGCGGGTAGACATGAAGGTTTATTTTTTGACATACTCCAAGTACCCCTCGGGTATATCTGGAGTCCCCCCTCGCCTAATTTAATCCACTCATATTTCATATTAACTTAAAACGTACCAAGAGGCAATTGCNGTTATTAATATTTAATTTCAAACTCCTAAGCAACGCATTCAATCTAACATCATCATACTAAAGTAATTTGCCTTAGTAACTTAATAGGGTCTATACCCCCCTTGGCTTCGTTAGGAATTGAGCCTAAACGAAGGAGTCAAGAACAAGGTGACAACCTTGACTCGAGACTTGCCCCCAAGGACACACCGAGTTGCTTGAAGATTTCTACCATGACACCCCCAGGTGTGTGAAAAGCGGCAACAAGTCTATGAATGCGGACGTGACTGTAGGGGAGGTTTCATTGTCGATTCAAGCCGAGGACTTGAGTGGTTGCAGGTTGGGTGACACGAATTTGATCCCATGCAGGACAAGGTGCATTTCATCGGCAGGCGTGGAATGCGATGTTGATTCCTAGCTAAGCTAGCTTGTGTTGGTAAGTTTACCTCCAATCTGGCAAGTTACATGAACTAGGGCTAGAAACTTCCCAGCTACTCACATCTCAATTCTTAAGAGGAGGGGTTAAGGGCTCCTGCCCTACTGTGTCGAGAGTGGTTTCGATCACTGATTCCGAATTGGAGAGACTGACAATATCTCTTGATCTACCTCCTTGTGTTCCCTCCTCGCAACCTGGAAGCTCTAAGGATTCTAAAGAAAAGGTTGGTGGTAGGGGAACAGGTCATTATAGTCTCAGACCGAAAAAAGATAAGGAAAGGCTTGGGGCTATCCAAGCAAGGGGGGTCAGGCTAGGACCTTTCCATAGCTTGATTCCTTCTTCTATAGGGTGTAGATCATATGTTAAGGCTGCGCGGGAGAAGGCTATTAAAACAACCGATCGGGGGCAACAGTGACCTTTATCTAGGGTTCTTAGAGCGACCGACCCCTCTTCATTAGTTTCCTGATGAAGTTTTATCCTTCAACATAAAGGGGCCTTGGAGGACAGGCCAAACAATGGTCCCTCAAACCTTTTGTTGAACTAGAACATTCAGACTTTTTTTTATTTAAGTAAACGATGGGAAAAAGAAGATCTTTAATTGTCAATCTCAATAAAAAAAATTAAAGAAGAGCAGACTTTTGAATCTATTGACACTGCAAGTTTAGAGTGGGGTTATTACAAGATGGTGGTCGGAGTGGTCTTTGTCAAACTCTTTCTCAGTCTACTCTGAGCTTGGGACAGAGCTTTACAACATGGCACGAGACTTTTCTTTCACTATGCTTAATATTTACAACCCCTACAATGAGCACCAGGATTATTGGGTGCAACTATATAAACTTCCTTTTTTCCCAAAAGGTTGTGTAATAGTTGCGGGGACCTGAACTTTACGTTGAGTTCTAGAGAAATTTGGGGAAATAGAGCTCGATCTAACAGATTGACTGATTTCTTCACCTCTCAGATAGAAGAGGTGGGCTACTGGACTTGGAACCGATTTCCATACAGCCTACCTAGAGAAACAATAGACCATGCGAGGCTGGATCTTTAAAGAGAATAGATCGGTTCTTGATCTCCGAATGGTTGCTCAAAGAGTTTAATACGTACAGGATGCGAATTATGACCCAACAATGTTCAAACCATAACCCGATAATACTTGAGTTGAATGTTGGTTCTTCCAAACTAGGATCCCCATTTAAATTTAGTCTAGACTAGCTAGAAGATGAGGACGTTTGTGAGTTGGTCCAGAAAGGTTGGCAACATGTTGAGAGTGAGGCTAACTACTTCTGCTTGTGAGCAATTCTCTGGGGTCCTAAAGGCCTTAAAATATCAAGTCGCCCCATGGGCCCAGGATAGGTACCTTGAAAGAGATGCCTTGTTGCAAGAGGTTGAAAGGGATTTAGACACCTTAGTGGCTCAGAATGAAAGTGGTATTATGGATGAAGCTGAATTGCAAAAATTGAGATCACTAGAAAATAAGCGAGATAGTACGCTTAGACAATGAGAATGGAATGGAGAATGAGAAGTCGGGCCATGTGGATTGCATTGGGTGACAACAATACAAAAAAATTCCATAAGATGGCTAATTATAGAAGAAGCGTGAACATCATTTAGAGCCTTGAGGATGTTGATGGTGCAGAAGTAAAAGGTTTTGAAGGTATCTCGAAACTTGCTAAGGAACATTTCAAGCATGCCTATTTGAACCCAAGTAGGGCCAATATTTGCATAATATTGAAGTTGCCATGCTAGCAGAACTCCAGGGAATCCTTGAGCGTATGCAGAGCGAGAAATGTCTTGGCCTAGACAAGTGGACTGTCTCTCTCTTCTTTTTCAATCTTATGGACAGAGATATACTAAAAGTGGTCGAAGAAGTCAAACTTACCGAAAATATTTCAGGGGCAATGAATGCAACTTTCATCACTCTCATTCCCAAGGTTGATGGTCCAAATAACTTTGGGGATTTCAAGTCGATTGCACAATGCAATTGTATCTAGAAGGTTGCCTCAAAGATCTTAGCAGTACAACAAAAGAAACGGTTACCCAAGATTATTTCATCGAAGCAATTTGGGTTCTTACAAGGGCGACAAATTCACGAATCAATGAGATCGGCCCAGGAAGGGCTCTATTCTATAAAGCTTAATCAGATTATTGCTAATGTCATTAAACTAGATCTCTCTAAGGAATACGATAGGGTTAATTGGCACTATCTTAGGTTCTTATTGCGACATATTGGCATCAAGTGGGAACTTGTGGAATGGATTATGGGTGTGTTCAGTCTACTAATTTTGTTATTAATTAATGGCTCAGCAACAAAACTTTTCAAGGCAACCCGAGGGATTTGACAAGGTTTCCCTCTATTGCCCTATCTCTTTCTCCTGATGACCTAAGGGATCAGTCGGTTAATTCATGAAGCGAGAAGAATGAGACAATTTTTGCATATACAGATCAAACAAGAGGAGGTACTTACCCACTTGCTCTTCACGGTTAATGTTTTGTTGTTTTGTGTTGGATACAAAGAATATGGTAAGGTATTGAAAGATATCCTGAATCTTTTCACTACTACGATCGAGATGGAGATTAATATACTTAAGTCTAGTCAGATGCATCATGCATTGGAGGAGGAGGTTTCCACTTTTCTAAAAGATCTCTTTCCTTTCAATTGTGTTGATTTTGAGGAGGGATTTAAATATCTGGGATTTCTTCTTAAGCCCAATTGCTACGTGAGACATGATTAGTTGTGGCTACTAGCGAAGGAGAGAAGAAGGTATCAGGTATCTTTCTAGTGTAACCGATGGTCATCAAAGGGAGGGTGCCTTGTTCTGTTGAAGTTAGTTCTGCAGGCTTTTCCAAATTTTTGGCAACTTATGGCATACTTACCTAAAGGAATCTTAGAGGCTGTTCAAAAAAAATGCTTTAACTTCCTTTGGGGGGGGAGACTGAGCGCTTGGGTTACCATCTAGGCCCTGACTAGTTGGAAATCACTAGCCAAGCCCAAAGATCTTGGTGGCTGGGGGATAAAAAATGTTATATACTTTGCAAAAGCCTTGGCAATTCGGTCTTTATAAAATATCATTAATAATAATAATAATAATAATCTAATTTTAAGGTCATAGCCAAGCTAGACAACAATTTGGTGTATAATATGCCCTTGTTTGTGGGTCTGGATCTACAATTGGTTGCATCAGGTAGATGTAGAAGATTGTGCCCAATATGTCCAATCATTGGAAGGCTCTTTCCTCATCCTTCCCCTAATTGGATCATACCTAGCCTACAAAGTGGGAAGGGAAACCAAGTTTGTATTGGCGTTGATGCAATGATGGGTTGCAGCCCAAGTATTTTCGCCAACTAAACTCATTGTATAGTTACAACTTGCTGAGAGGTGTACTTTGAACCAAATTGGAGATCTGGTCACTTCTTTGTGGAGTAAAGGATGGCTTTCAGCTGAGGATATTAATTTACCGCCTAATTGGGTCAAGAAATGGGTGGAATTCATTATTAAGTTATCGAAGGAGGATGAGATCGTTTGGGGGGGAATAAGTCTAGGGGTTCCTATATGGCAAAGTTGGGTTACCGGCTACAACATTAGGGCGAAGTGGCTGAAACTAAGTGGTGGTGGAGAAAACTATCGGGAGTAAAAGCACCTTTGAAAACAAAGCTCTTTATGTGGTGGCCTTGTAAGAGAAAGTGTTGACTTGGGATCAACTAGAGAAGCGCAACAAAGTCAAACCTAGTATTTGCTCTCTTTGCTGGAACGTAGAGGAGACGAATAGCCATTTGTTCATTATCTGCCTTTTAACTATGGGAGTTTGGGAAGGACTAGAGGATCAATTACACTTGAAACAGCTTTGGAATGGTGATTATGTTGAGTTGTGCTTTAGACAATGGTTCATTCAACTGGAACTCTATGAGTTTTGGGCTCTCCCTTTCCTAGTGCTTTGGGATGTCTAGATTAGTTGCAATGGTCATTTGTTTGAAAATTGGAAGACCCCCCTTCCCAGGTGGTCGCTCAAGTAATTGGATTACTGATTGCAAAATGGTGAGGAAAGTAGCGAGGCTGATTCAAGTGGGTGAACTCGGTATAGACAAAGCGGCTCCGTGGAGTGATTTGTGGGTGAAATTGAGCTATTGTCTTGTCAAATCGATATTACATTAAATACAAAGCCAATGTTGGGACAGGAAAGAACAATTTTATTGAGCTTAAGGCATTGAGATAATGCTTAAATTGGCTCTTGATTCATAGTTGTAGCATCTACAATTTTTTGGTGATACAACTTTGGTCATTTCCTGGATGAATGGGCTAGCTCAGATTCAAGATATCAATCTTTTATCTCTAGCAAAAAAGCGCATTAAGGACTCCTTTGAGTCAATTTCCTTCAAGCATATCTTTCGAGAACACAATGGGCTAGTTGATCTCCTCTCCAAGGAGGCTCTTAGAGATCTTGAAGGCATGATATACATCGAGAATATTCAAGAATATCGGACCACCTACAGGAATATAATTTTAAGCTTTTAGATTAGAGCCAAATGCGATCATCAACGTTGGGTGGCCTTCCCAGCTCGATATACAGTGTTCTTTTTTCATGTGTAATGTAGGATGTGATTAGACTGAGAGTCGATCCATAATAGATCACACTAGTTCGAGGAGGTTGAAGCAGCTTTCAGAAACCCAGGAATACATAATTTATTCGTTGATTTGTAGCACTGGCACTTTGAATCAACTATGAAGTGTTTCTTCAACTGGATTCACCTTGCTTTGATAGTTGGTGCCATGCTCGAAACTTGTGGGTAGTTACTACCTTGTGAACTATTTTGGAATGATGCTCTGTTGGTTACAGCAGGTTGAAAGGTCTTTGTAGTGGATGGTATAAGATAGTGGACGAACTATGATGCAGACAATTGTTGAGTAGTTGATTTTTTTTGGTTAAGTGTGACTTTCTCTCTATGGATAGTGCTACTAGCACCTAAAGCATGTACCTTTTGTTCTCCTTGAATAGAAAATATGTTTTTTTCTCAAACAAAACAAAAAACTAACATAAGACATTAAAATAAGAGAGTGAAAACTTGTGTGGGAAAGGAAGTTCAATAACATTCTCCTAATGAACATGGTTACTAGTTTGTATCTCCTCGATGTTCATTTGCTTCTCTTTTCTTGTGATTAACACACCAAGGAGCAAGGTGCTTTCATGCAGGGCTAAAATGAAGAAAGAAAACAAGCATAAATCCATAGCACAATAAAAGAAATAAGCGAGGAAGAGAGGAATTGAGGATGAGGAGTGGATACCCAACATATTGCCAATGAAGGATTGTCATCTCAAATTATATATGGTATATTTCCCAAAAGTAAGAAGTTGGTAGCAAGTTAATCTTAAAATATGGATATTTTCTCATTGTTGAGGTACACCGTGTTATTAACCATGTCTATCTTTGGAAGAAATTCTAATGTTTTAAATGGATTAATACATTGTCATGATTTATGAGAAGGAAATTATATTGTTACCATACATGGGAAAATCATTGAAAGTTCTCTGACCATCTCCCAAAATCACCTTCCCCCTTCTGGTATTCTCTAGATGCACCAGGCCATTTACTGTCAACTAGATAAGAGCTTAATAGAGCCATCTGAAAGGACATCTACAGACTGTACATCCAAGTCACTTGGACCTCACCTCCGAAAAGCCTAGGACCAAAGATGTATTTCTACCTAGAGCACTTCCGAGAGTTACAAGATGGCATCATCGTCCACCCTCCATACACATGCTAACACTGGATGCACTCACTCAAGATCCTTTTGTGCCAGCTCCAAGTTGGGTCTCACAAACTCCGGGTGGAGAACGATCACCATATTCCCCGACCAGATAGGATCTCCCAAACATGCCACTTACAGGAGCCAAAGATAGAGATACACCTCAATTTTAGATGCCCTTTCTACTTCAAGATCAAAGGACACTACCATTGCCTCTATAGGGACTCAAGTGGCTTCTTTTCCACTTTCTTTCGATATCAAGATTAGAGATGCCTATCCCTCTTCATAAGGGAGATATTAACCACATATCCCAGTTCTTGAAGGCCCCATCCCACCATGGGACTACTAAAAGGATCACCTCATACTTTCATGTTGCTTCATTAGATTGGGGTAACATGAGATGGTCAAAGTTTCAAAGTACTTCAAACCATAGAGTGGTGAGACCTCGTGTTTACCCTAAGCCTCCTTGAAATATTGACCAATATCTTTGAGATCAGTTCAGAGGTGTCAGACCAGACATCCAACTACACATTTTCATAGTGACATACGAATTAGCTTTAGACGGATCTAGAGTGGGGCACCTCCCACTCGTCAGACTACCTCCCAACCCTAGTTGAGCAACTAGGTATCTATTTGGAGTTTCATTCCTTAGGCCTCTAATGGTAGAAGAGTAGGGCTCCCTCGATCATACAGCAGGATCCCACTATGGAGCCTGAGGACTCTGACTGTGAGCCAATGCCCCGGTTGCCCCCCTCGCACTCTGTCATTAGGCCCAAGGACCTTGACATCATTGATTTCATCTTCAAATCTCTTTCTCTCTCTTTCTTTACTAGCACCGAGACGTTTCCAGTCTTGGACATTCTCACTTTGTATCACCGCACCTATGATATTGTTGTATTACAAATTTTAGTGTCGACTAGACCTAGTGCTTTACTTTTCTTCCCTTTATTTTTGCTTTCAGTAGTTTATAGGAGTTGCCTTTGCACTCCCACATTGTATTCACACCAAATATGTCTTTCAGTCCCATTGACCTATTTGTTGTCATTAATTGGACATTAATAAAATTATCTTATCTTATCTGAAGCCAAAAGACATTCACCAATTATCAGTCATGAATGATTGATTCAAAATTGACAGCTAATGGCTCCAATTCTTGATTGACAACCTTCTCCTCCTCCTAATGCAAGTCTGAGTTCGGATGAGAGAGATATGGTCATTTTACTACAACAAGCCAACTCTGTCCTCAGTCTAGTTTAATTAATCAATCAACTTTCAAGCTAAACTATTCTTAATTGGTAGTCGATTTCAACCAATAATCACTTCCTCTATGTATTTTTTAAACTAGTTTTGAGCAAAAATCAAGACAAGAATCCGATATCATAAGACAACATGTAATGTCCTCTTCTACTTAAGCATCAAAAGCACCCACTAACATATTTATTTCCCATAGGTTCGAGCGGGTATTATGGAAAAAGGGAATTGACTGAGGACAGGTAATACCAGGAGTAGAGTACAGCATTCATTCAGTATTATTAAGTCATCAATATAGTAAAGAAAAGCCTTGTTTCTTCAGGCTTAAAGTCAACGAGCAATTAGAAGTGCATGCATGCAAAAAGTAAAGTGCAAACCCTAAAAGTGACATGCAAACCCTAAAAGTACATGCTAAAGCTATATAAGAAGGGTAGTTGAACCAAAAAGATCATCCATGATTATTATTATTGAGTTTGGTTTCTAGAGCAGTAGCAGCAAGCGTCGCGGCAGCAAGTTGGGGTTGGAGATGAAGGTCTTCAACTAGCAAGTGTTTTCGATAGTGAAATATATCTACCCTAATCACTTCTGGATAGATCATCCAAATCTATCATCAGCTATTCATCATATTTATTCTTGTTCAGCAATCCAGCATACAGAGAGAGATTTTCTTGCAGGTTCATGTTTTGTTGCTAGGAACAGCTGGAAATCCTTTGAACAATTCGTTGGGGCTCAGAATCTCAGAGTTTCTTCTACATGTCATCACTATTCTTCTCTGCAGGATCACAACACTATATTGGGTGATTATCATTCCATTCCTGGCACATCCAGAGCATTTATCAGCAAAAAACGTGGAAGAAGAGGGTGTCACCTATTTAGAACATATCAATTCGCTAGGGTACCTGAAGGAGTCCAAACTTCTACATGTGTCTCATTATCTCTCTAGGGGACCTATACTATCATTCCTAGAAAGTTTCAACAGCAACGGAACCTCGCTGCCTCAAAAACGTGAAGGATAGCATTGGAGTGGGGTGTTTCCTCAGCTTGGGTGTCAACTCCTGGAGGGCAGCACTATCTCCTCTTTATCATTCTTGCATGGCTTGCGTACCTCCTATATACTAAAGGACTATCAACACTATTATTATTGGTATGTGTACCTTCTCTCACTGAAAGTTTATTTCCTATTATTTCTCTAGATCAACTATATTTTAGGGCCTTTTGGCACGACACTGTTTTGCATGCAAATTTTTATTATCTTTCTAGCACAACTAAAGCACCAAACCCACAAACATATTATCAAAACACAATAGAATATCAGTTGGGATATTACAGTGGTATCAGAGCATGTTCCTTGCCAGCTGTGGGCTTGAACATGAACAGTAAATTGTTGATGTATTTGTAACTTCAGAAGATATTCTGATGTATATTATCATTGTATGTTGTTGTACCCCCACAGGGGATGTGTGTTACCCCTTTACGGGATGTCTAAATTGTGTCTAGAACTTGAGGTACAACCTCCGTTGTAAGTTGGGGCAATAGTCCCCAATGTAACATCATGTAATATGTACTTGTAGTCTCTCTAGGAGAAGTGGGCCCCATGTGAGATGACATGTAGGCTCAAATGTTATATTTAGTCAGTGACTTGAAAGGGTATAAATAGGGAAGCGATCTCCCTCATTTACACACACCACACACACTCTCTAAGGCGCATGAGAGAGAGAGACAGTCAGAGGAGGAGAGAAAGATAGCTGCTGAACATTTCTTATTGCTGCTTTTGATCATCTTACTATTCTAAAGAAGTTTGCAGGGTTTTCTCCTGTATGGTTTCCCCGATGAAAATCTTTGTGTCTTGTGTATCTTTTATACCTTATGCATTTTGTTGTACTTGTTATTCTTTCAGATAAAGATCCTAGATTATCTAATCAGATCTTAAGAAAAACTAACATGGTATAAGAGCCTCTCTGAAAGAAGGTACTGTGCAACTGTAGGAACAAGGGTTTCCTAGTTGAAGGTGTTCTCTCCACAGATCATCAAGAAAGGAGGACTAGGGTAACTCGCCTCACTAGGGCGCATCTGTTGGTGGTAGCAGTTTCTGAATCAGAGAAGTTTTACTGTGCGGCTGAAATACAGCTATAATGGAAGCTAATGTAAATTAGGGTTTCATGCCTGAAAACCCCAGAAGGTTGAATTTAATCATTCTATAACTTTTGCTATAACAAGAGATTGGAGAAGGCTTAGAAGCCGAAAATTTTACAGGTCGAAGAGGAATTCTTGATGTACCTTGTGTAAAAGTTTCAACCTCATATTCGCTATACTTCAGGAGATATGGTTCCTCTAATTCAGGGTTCCAGCCTCCTCCAGAATACAGTCATAAACATGTGACTTAGGGATATTTGTTATATATCGGGCTAGCAAGGTCCAAACAAAATTTCGCAAGATGTTGCAGGTAGGGCACGGACTGTAGTTTCTGTGGTACGCTTTTCAGACCCAGAATGTGAAACAATGACACGTGGTAGTCCGTACAAGTTCGCTACGCTGAACAATCTCCAAAACAGTCACCTTGGGATAATCAGCATAAGTCCCACTTGGAGAATCTATTTCTACTCTAACCTATGGGGTTGGAAAGAAGACATATCAGGATATCTTAGTGAAAAGTTTCAGACTGTAATGATCAGAAACTTTGGAGATACAGGGGAATCAATTTCAGACATTTCTGTAGAAGAAATTGGAAAATTAGGGCTTACTATTCTGGGAGCTTCCCACCATTGTTTTCCGAAAAGGAGTACATTAGACATCTCGCCTTAAAGAGGCCAATCTTTTTGTCCAATCAGAAGTTTGAAATTCCAAGTTTGAAAAATTAGGGTTTCTCTGACAAACCCTAGATCAACCAGCTTCTAAACCAGGTTGGACACCTCAAATCGGTAAGATCTAAATCTTTGCTATTTACATTTGAGGTTCTCATTTCAAAATGACTAATCACACCTAGTTTGATGACAAACTTGATGAAGCTGACAACTTCCAAGCATGGAAGTATAGGACCTCTGTGATCCTTGAAGAAAAGGACTTGGAAGTTCTAAGATCCTAAAAGAGATGAGGCTAAGGCTAGAGCCAAGAGAATCATTGCAGATTCTATTAGAGATCATCTCATCCCTCATGTGTCATCCTTGAAGACACCAAACAGAAGTGTTCAATGCTATGACGAAGCAATCAAAGAAGAAGAAGAGATTGTTATAACCTCCTTGAATGGCCTCCCAAGATCATGGGGTTCATTCACTCAAGGAATGTGTGCCAAAAGGAAGTTGATTACCTTCAGCAGACTCCGGGAAGAGTGCACACAAGAAGAAGCTCGACTCATAATAAGAGAAGAGAAGATGGGAGCAACTGAAGATCAAGCTCTCACGATCCAGAGAAGATCCCTCAAGCGATGAGGAATATGAAGGAATCAACTCATGAAGAACCTCTTATCCATCCTATCATTTGGATAAGAAATTATGAAGCTGAAGGCTCAAGAAGGAGTCTACCCACCAAACAATTAAAGATAAGTATTCAACTGTTATTTCATGATATTGTTTGGTCGTGCATTTGTTTATATTCAGTTGATGTGTTATGCATGTTTGAGTATTTGCATTTATACTACTGAATTGCACATGATGGGTAAGAAGTCAATGATGTTGTACAACATTCCATTGCTACTTATCTAGATTGAAACCTATTTGCTGGCATATTAGGAGTAGTACACACTCTTAATAACATTGGGGTGGAAGGAATCTAGAAGTTATTGTATGTGTACGGGATATGAATGAATGTTGTAGCATTGGCTAAAATAGTTGCATGGCTATGTGACATATATTTGTCACTATTAATATGTTTTGGAAATTATGAGATGTTTCTAATCATGTAAGTGAACTTGACTTGTAGATCATTCCGAAGAACAAGTAATGACAGTTCTCAAAAGAAACCTGAAGCTTCTCAGGTCAGACATCGTGGCGAAAGAAAGAGCTTCAGAAGAATATAAAGAGAACAGTAGATCCACCTCGAGAGATGAAGACCACCTTGGACACGAGAAATAATCCAAGATGAAGAATAGTATGACAAGACTCCAAAGAAAGCAAGAGGCCTCTGACACACTCTAGTTATGTGACATTGTTGAGCAACATCATTGATGCAGAGCCTTCCAGCTATGAAGAAGTAGCCAAGAAGAAAGGGAAGGAGACTATGATCAAAGAGTACCAGTTGATCAAGAGGAATGATGTCTAGGATGCAGTGCCGAGACCTGAAGGGAAGTCCGTAGTGTCTTCCATATAGATCTAGCATGCAATAGATGGCAGCATCGTGGGATACAAGGCAAGATTCGTAGCATGAGGATTCTCACAAAAAGAAGGCGTAGACTAGGAAGAGACATTTGTACCAATGACGAGGTACACTTCATTAGATCCATACATGCAGGTATGCGATGGGAGATACACCAGCTACATCAAGACAACATTCTTGAATGGTGTAGTCGAGGAGGAAGTGTACGTAGAGCAGCCACTGGGAGTTGAGACACGTGACATACAGAGTCATGTGTGCAAATCAAAGAAGGCCTTGTACAGCACATACAGTTACATAAGGAACTTGAAAATCACCTAGAGTGATGAAGATCTTAACCTTTGGTACAAGGTTGAAGATGAAAGCCTATAGAGGATGACAAGCCCACAGATGGGTGCAAGAAGAACTTTTCAACAAATATCAAGATAGAGGATCTTGGTATCCAGTGACACTAGATGGATACATAGAAGATCAGTAGCAGAGGAATCTACTTGTCACTCCAGTAAAGAATGTTTTGATACATAGAGTACAAAAGGCAGAGAGAGAATGATGCTTCGCTTTAGAGGGAGTAACTACATAAGATCCTCAAGTTCGACATGGTACAACAGGATGGACAACTTACTGATGGCCCTAAGCTTTACTGAGAGTAAAGCAAATCCCAACCTTTGCTTCAAGGTTGAAGGCGAAAGACTAGTGATGCTCCTGCTATATGTCGATGACCTGTTACTGAAAGGCGAAGAGAAACTCATTAAAGATGTAAAGAGGAAGCTTGTTGTCAATTTCGAGATGAAGGACTTGGGCATGATGCATTATTTTCTAGGTATGGAGGTGTGGCAGAGTACAGATGGGGTCTTCCTTGGTCAAGGGAAGTATACAGTAGAGATCCTAAAGAAATTTGGGATGATGAACTGCAAGGCAATAGCCACACCCATGGCATCGAACTTGAAGCTACTTTGTGATGCTTCATCAGAGTCAGTTGATGCCACAGTATATCGTCAGATGATTGGATCATTGATGTACCTGGCGAACACAAGACCTGACATATGTTTTGCTATGAACACATTGAGCCAGTTCCTGATGGATCCGAGACGTGTTCACCTGATTGCCGCAAAGCATATTCTGAGGTACCTGAAGGGTACAGTTGATTATGGGCACAAGTATGATGCGAATCAGAAGATTAACCTGGAGGGTTATGTGGATTCGGATTGGGCAAGCAGTGCCATTTATAGGAAGAGCACTTTGAGGTGTTGCTTCAGTATGGGATCAAGTGTGATCTCTTGGTTTAGCAGGAAGCACTCTTGCATGGCACTGAGTACAGCCGAAGCAGAGTATGTCGCAGCTTGTTCAGCTAGTTGTGAGGCAGTATGGCTGAGGAAGCTACTGTCTAATTTGTTTGATCTCCAGTTGGATGCTACTTGTATATATTGTGAAGACCAGAGTTGTGTGAAGTTGTCTGAGAACCTGATGTTCCATGACAAGTCGAAGCACATCGAGATCAAGTATCACTATATCAGGGATATGGTGCAGAGAAGAGCAGTGAAGCTCCAGTATGTTGCGACGAACGAGCAGATAACCGATGTATTGACCAAGCCGCTAGCCAGAGTGAAGTTTGAATACTTCAGAGAGAAGCTTGGTGTACTTCAGATCGAGGTTCCTTCCAAGGGGAAATGATGAGTCCGAAAGACGCAGATGCACATAGGCTTTTCCGACATGGTGGTAGGTTAGTCCTCCCATGGTCGTTGATGTAATTGTCGGGATTTTTCGACATGGTGGTAGGTTAGTCCTCCCATGGTCGTTGATGTAATTGTCAAGCTTTTCCGACATGGTGATAGGTTGGTCCTCCCATGGTCATTGATGTAATTGCTAAAGCTTTTTCGACATGGTGGTAGGTTAGTCCTCCCATGGTCATTGATGTAATTGCTGAGCCTTTCCCAGATGGTGGTAGGTTGGTCCTCCCATGCCAATGGATGTAAGTGTTGTGTTATGTGCATCAGGGTTGTGCTCCGTGTGACAATGAGATGATATGAAGATGATGAGGTAATAGTAGGGTACACAGGTTTTGCAGTGGCATATAATCAGCCCTGGGAGATCCTTCAGGTTTTGCAGAGGCATATAATCAGTCTTGGGATGCTCCGTCAAGTTTTGCAAAGGCATATAATCAGTCCTGGGAGATCCTTCAGGTTTTGCAAAGGCATATAATCAGTCCTGGGAGATCCTTCAGGTTTTGCAGAGGCATATAAACAATCCCGGGATGCTCCTTCGGGTTTTGCAAAGGCATATAATCAGTCCTGGGAGATCCTTCAGGTTTTGCAAGACAATAAGTCCTGAGCTATACCTACTTGATGATTTGAAGACCTACATGGAAGCTAGGCCTACATCCAGCATGAAAAAGGGTTGGCACTATAGAAACTTCTGATGAGAGATAGTATGGTACGATGATCAAATTATAAGAAGATGATGGCAGCAACAATGATGAAGACTCTATGACTTCGTGATGATGACGATGCAATGAAGACCTGACCAAATGTGTTGATGACTGTGTAGAGAGAGAATACCTTCCTAGTTAAGAGGGAGTGTTGATGTATTTGTAACTTCAAAAGATATTCTAATGTATATTATTATTGTATGTTGTTGTACCCCCACTGGGGATGTGTGTTACCCCTTTACGGGATGTCTAAATTATGTCTAGACCTTGAGGTACAACCTCCGTTGTAAGTCGGGGAAATAGTCCCCAATGTAACATCATGTAATATGTACTTGTAATCTCTCTAGGAGAAGTGGGCCCCATGTGAGATGACATGTAGGCTTGAATGTTATATTTGGTCAGTGACTTGAAAGGGTATAAATAGGGAAGCGATCTCCCTCATTTACACACACCACACACTCTCTCTAAGGCGCATGAGAGAGAGAGAGAGAGAGAGAGAGAGAGAGAGTCAGAGGAGGAGAGAAAGATAGTTGCTGAACATTTCTTATTACTGCTTTTGATCATCTTACTATTCTGAAGAAGTTTGCGGGTTCTCCTTTATGGTTTCCCCGATGAAAATCTTTGTGTCTTGTGTATTTTTTATATCTTATGCATTTTGTTGTACTTGTTATTCTTTTAGATAAAGATCCTAGATAATCTAATCAAATCTTAAGAAAAACTAACATAAATGAATCCAGAAGAAACTACCTTTGTGACTTATAGAAGGAGGAAGGGAAAGTACATAGAGGATCCAGAGTTTGAAGATATTAAGTTAGAAGATACAGATTCAAACATGGACCTAACAAGAATGCACTCTGACAGAGGAAAGGGGACAAGGGAAGAGGAAGACAGGTTGGCATTTCATAGCTTAGTTAGTGCATTAAATGACCTAGCTAAAGGGCAGAAAGAAGTGTTGCATACTATAAACAGGTTGGCTCTTAAGCCAGAACAGGGTCAAAACAATCTACCGATTTCACTAGGAGATAGAGGATCCACCAGTAGCAGCGGTAAACATGCATACACTAATACACAGAACACTCCTCACATATACAATAAACCTTCCAGACCTCCTATGCCTCACTTTTTGGAAAATGCCATTGCAGAACCTGTCATGCCAGCAGACCCTAATGAACCATTTGGGGCTTATCTACAGGAATACAGGGATTTGGGAGATGAGTTCCATTCAACTATGTCTTTCTCAGACTTCTGCAATATGAAAAGCAGGAACTGACCAAGGAATTTTAACAGAGGGTTTACCCAGAACTATGAATTACAGAAAACTGTGGGCAGGTTGACCATTCCTAATTTTGAGGGATCTCACGGTTGTTCGACGAGAATATGGGTCCAAAAGTTGGATACTTATTTCCAACTAAACCCTATGACTGAGATAGACACCATTAAATTAGCTAACTTACATTTGGACAGTGAGGCTCATGACTGGTGGTACCATGGGTTAGTGACGTTGGGTCACAACACCTCAGTTCATACAGTGATTTTACACAGAGGCTCATGGAGCAGTTTGATAAAAGGGACTCGAAGATACATTTCACAGAGTTAGCACAACTCAGATAGACTGGCAGTGCCGAAGCCTTCGTATCGGAGTTTCAGAGAGTAGCAGTTATGGTGACGGATGTGTCTGAGAGCAGGTTGGTTATGTTATTTACATAAGCCATGACTGAACCTTTACATGGGTGGGTAAAAGCCTACAAACCATCTACCCTACAGGATGCGATCAATAGAACCCGAGATCTACAAGATTTGATTCCCACAAACAGGTTTCTGGTTAAGACAAATTTCCCAATAAAAGACAAGGACAAGAAACCCTTCTGGCGGGAATGGCCAAAGAAAAATTGGGTGGATGACGACACTAGGAAGGAACTTAGACGGAAGAAATTGTGCTTCGCTTGTCAAGAACCATGGATTCCAGGTCATAGGTGCACAGGGAAAGCAAAAGCACACTATATAGAAGCCTATTCAAATAGTGAAGAGGATGAGCCGAAACAAGAGACAGTCGAGGAACTAAGAACGACAAAGGAGTCACTTCAGCGAGAATCACCAAGGGGAGTTATTGCTACATTATCTGAAGTACCCAGGTTTCATACTCTTAGAGTCAAGGGAGTAGTACAGGGACACAGGGTAGATGTGTTAATTGATGGGGGGGCAACCCACAATTTCATAGATGCAGCATGGGTGGCTAGGCGGGGTATTCTTACAAAGAAATTTGAAGGATTCACAATAGCCCTAGCAAGCAATAACAATATGGAATGCAACCACTGGATTTCCAAACTAAATGTCACACTGGGGAACTACAATATGACCAACTCATTTTATGTGGTAAATGTAGCAGATACAAATGTAGTCTTAGGGGTTCAATGGCTTTATTCTATAGGGAAATATACTACAGATTATAGGGCAATGGAAATGGAATTCCAAAGATAGGATGGAAAACGGGTGGTCTTGAGGGGCATGAACACTTATCCCCCCAAACCAATATCATCACAGAGGATGGAGGCCGTACTCAGACAAGGAGACATAGAGTGGTCAGCCAAATGTTTTGTCACTTTTCGGAAGCCTCCAGATAACAACACCCAACATCTAGAAGATATACAGGCATTACTACAAAAACATGAGAAAGTATTCAGAGATCTTCGAGTAGGTCGACCGCCAGACAGAGGGTTCGAGCACATTATTGAGTTAGAGGAGGGAACACAGGCAGTCATCACCACACCATACAGGCATCCCAAAAGGTACAAAGATGAGATAGAGAAAACAATTAAGGAATTGTTGGAATTGGGTTACATACGACCGAGTTCTAGCCCATTTACATCATCGATAGTATTGGTAAAAAATAAAGATGGCACCTTACGGATGTGTATCAATTACAAGGCCCTCAACAAGAAAACCATAAAAAACAGGTACCCCATTCCCAGAATTGATGAATTGATGGATGAGTTACAAGGGGCAAAATACTTCTCCAAAATTGATCTTCGGTCAGCGTATCAACAGATTCGAGCAAGGGATCAAGATATTTCAAAAACAACTTTCTGTTGCCACTTTGGTCATTATGAGTTCTTAGTCATTCCTTTCGAACTCACCAACGCCCCGCCAACTTTCCAATCTTGCATGAACCACACCTTCAAGGGTCAATTGCGAAAAATTTTACTTGTGTTCTTTGATGACATTTTAATTTTCAGTAAAACTTGGGAGGAACATTTGAGACACCTAGATGAGGTACTGAGAATTCTGAAAGAACAATCTCTTTTTGCCAAAATGTATAAATGTGAGTTTGGTATGCAAGAAATATTATATCTAGGGCATGTCATAAGCACCGATGGAGTATGAGGTCACATGGAAAAGATTAGAGCTATCTTAGATTGGCCTACACCAAAAAATGTAACAGAATTGAAGGGATTTTTGGGCCTTTGCACTTATTACAAGAGGTACGTTAAAGGGTTTTCTCAATTGACCGCACCACTCATAGATCTTACAAAGAAAGGGGCATTCATTTGGACAGAAGGGGCACAATAGACCTTTGAAAGAATGAAAAAAACTATGAGTTCATGTCTTGTTTTGGCATTACCCAATTTCATGCAGCCATTTATAGTAGAGTGTGATGCTTCGGGAGAGGGAATAGGGACAGTATTGATGCAAAAACATCACCCAATTGCATTTGAAAGCAGAAAACTTAAAGATTATGAATGCTACTACTCTATATATGATAAGGAAATGCTAGCAATCTTACACGCCTTAACAAAATTCAGGCAATATTTGGTGGGAAGCAGGTTCAAAATTAAGACAAATCACAACAGCCTCAAATACTTCTTAGAACAAAAAGAGTTGAATGAACGTCAACAAAAATGGGTCAGCAAGGTACAAGCATACGACTTTGAAATAGAATATGTTAAGGGAAAGAACAATGTTGTAGCTAATGCATTATCAAGACGACCAACCTCATTATCACTCATGAGTATATCTATCGACTGGAGGTCTCATCTCTTAGTTGAATATTCAAAAAATAAATTTGCTAGTGAGTTGTTAGACAGACACATACAGGATGATAGGTACAGGGTAATCGACGACATCATTTACTACAAGAATCGGATATACCTCGTTCTAGAATCAGCTTCAAAGAAAAAGATTTTACAAGCATCGCATGATTCACCATTATCAGGGCATCAAGGGTTCTTAAAAACTTACAAACAGATTAGAGAGAGGTTCTCATGGAAAGGCCTCAAGGAGGATGTAATACAACATGTCCGAGAGTGTAGTATGTGTCTATAGAATAAAATTGAACACACTCATCCGGCAAGGTTACTTCAGCCATTACCTATACCAAAGCAGAAATGGGAGAGCATCTCTATGGATTTCATTACGGGTTTACCCAAGGTACAGGGACGAGATTACTTATACGTGGTAGTAGATCAATTGACAAAATTTTCTCACTTCTTTGCCATTTCTTCAAATTTTTCTGCATCACAAGTAGTAGACTTGTTTTTCCGAGAAGTTTTCAGATTATATGGACTACCAAAGACCATTGTCAATGATCGTGACAGTAAATTCACTAGGGCCTTCTAGCAGGAGATCTTCATATTAGTGGAAACAGAATTAGCTACTAGCACAAGTTTATCATCCTCAGAACGATGGGCAAACCGAGATCGTCAACAAATGGATTGAGGGATATTTAAGAAATTATGTAGCAGGGCAACATAGGACATGGATTAAATGGCTACACCTAGCAAAATACTGCTATAATACCACTCACCATATGTCTATTAGGATGACTCATTTCAAGCTTTATATGGCTATGAGGCACTAAACTTTGCAGATTTAATCTTCGCAGATAGCAAAGCACCTAAGGCAAAAGATTGGGTACAGGACAATCAAGATATTCTCAAAGTGCTAAAAGCGAATCTACATACAGCTCAAAACCAGCAGAAATTATACGTAGACAAACACAGAGTCGAGCGTAGTTTTGAGGTAGGGGACTTGGTATATTTACGGCTAAAACCTTACAGACAATCTTCACTCAAGAAAAAAGGGGCTAAAACCCCGTTTCTATGGTCCTTACAGATTAGTCAGAAAGGTTGGAGAGGTGCTTATGAACTAGAGCTTCCAAAGGAAAGTAAAAATCATAATGTATTTCATGTATCAAATTTCAAGAAAACAGTAGGGCAACACATTGCTCCATTCACAGAATTGCATCCCTTAGATGATGAAGGACTTTTAGTACTGATTCCAAAAAGAATTCTACAGGTTCGAGAAAGGAAACTCAGAAATAGGGTAATTCGGGAATAACGGGTAAAATCGAAAAGCTACCTATTGAAGACGCCACATGGGAGGGAGAACAAGTATTGCAGCATCCTAGTTTACAATTGCTTAAGGACAAGCAATTTCAAGCAGGGAGGACTGTAATGTCCTCTTCTACTTAAGCATCGGAAGCACCCGCTAACATATTTAATTCCCATAGCTTTGAGCGGGTATTATGGAAAAAGGGAATTGACTAAGGACAGGTAATACCAGGAGAAGAATAGAGCATTCATTCAATATTATTAAGTCATCAGTATAGTAAAGAAAAGCCTTGTTTCTTCAAGCTTAAAGTCAACGAGCAATTAGAATTGCATGCATAAAGTAAAGTAAAGTGCAAACCCTAAAAGTACATGCTAAAGCTATATAAGAAGGGTAGTCGAACCAAAAAGATCATCCATGATTATTATTATTGAGTTTGGTTTCTAGAGCAACAGCAGCAGGCATCGTGGCAGCAAGTTGCGGTCGAAGACGAAGGTCTTCAACTAGCAAGTGTTTTCGGCAGTGAAATCTATCTGCCCTAATCACTTCCGGATAGATCATCCAGATCTATCATCAGCTATTCATCATATTCAATCTTGTTCAGCAATCCAGCAAACAAAGAGAGATTTTCTTGCAGGTTCACATTTTGCTCTTAGGGAACAGCTGGAAATCCTTTGAACAATTCGTTGGGGCTTAGAATCTCAGAGTTTCTTCTGCATGTCATCACTATTCTTCTCCACAGGATTACACCACTATACTAGATGGTTATCATTCCATTCCTGGCACATCCAGAGCATTCATCAGCAAAAACGTGGAATAAGAGGGCGTCACCTATTTAGAACAAATCAAATTGCTAGGGTGCCTGAATGAGTCCAAACTTTTGCATGTGTGACATTATCTCTCCAGGGGACCTATACTATCATTCCTATAAAGTTTCAGCAGCAACGGACCCTCACTGCCTCAAAAACGTGAAGGATAGCACTGGAGTGGAGCGTTTCCTCAGCTTGGGCATCAACTCTTGGAGGCCATCACTATCTCCTCTTTATCATTCTTGCATGGCTTGCATGCCTCCTATATACTGAAGGACTGTCAGCACTATTATTATTGGTATGTGTACCTTCTCTCACTGAAAGTTTATTTCCTATTATTTCTCCAGATCAGCAATATTTTAGGGGCTTTTGGCATGGCACTGTTTTACATGCAAATTTTTATTATCTTTCTAGCAAAATTGAAGCACCGAACCCACAAACATATTATCAAAACACAATAGAATATCAATTGGGATATTACACAACATTGTAGTGATCTTACCACAAAGGGATCAGTTTCGTATGGAAACCTGCTGCCACCCTCTCCCTACACACAATTCGTAAATGGGGCTTGAGGACCATTTGCAAGTACCACAAATGAACATTATGGGTTCTTGAGCAGAAAAATGAGGATTGTAGGCCATTTGCAAGTACCACAAATGAACATTACGGGTCCTTTGAGATGAAAAATGAGGCATGCGGGTCATTTGCCAGTCGTGCAAAGGAGGGTTGCAAAATATTTGTCAGTCACATAGATGGAAGTTATGCTCCCCATAGAACAGAAAGGCGACTTCAGAATGCCCTAGCTTTATCATTTCTCGACAAATTTGGATGATTGAACATATCAAACCGATCGACAATATATGCACTTTCCAGTGGACCAAGTTTCAAATACAAATTCAAAGTCGTTAAGGCCCATCAAATTCAAAGTTTTTATCTCAGGCTAATTTGTAGCCTTGGTTATTTTATTTTGATAGAAGAAAAACATAAACTTCAATTTGCCACCCTTTTTTTCAAAAATTGCTATGTGTACATATTGTTGTGCTTTTACGGAATAATCACCCAAAAAACATATAAACTAAAATCTAATTGAATATATTGTCTTGATGGTACGACATTTAACATACCATGTATCTGCCATAGCAGCGAATTTGGCGGCTTCAGCGGCTTTCAAGGAACTCTTGAAGGGCACCTTTTCATCACCAGCAGCAGATGATGCATTCGAACCGGCAGAAGTTGCAAAATTTCGTTCCCGGGAGATTGCAGGTTCGAATCCATTTCCAGACACTGGGAATCGACCGGCAAATAACTCAACCAAGGAATTTCTGTTGAAGAGAAAACAAGAGCCTTGACGTGCTAAACCACGGGATTTAGATACCCTGTGCATCGCCATTGCCCAAAACGTACAAAGTTCGCCGATACTATTCACGCGATTTAGAAATAAAAGTTAAATTGAGACGATGGTACTTTGATGCAAAGGTTTTCTTTGGAAGGAGTTTGAAATTTTGTTTTGGGCAACGTAGTTGCTTAATACCCGTCTCATAAGATAATATAATATTAAAATTTTATAATACTTACATTTTAGAAAAGTCAGTAAGGTGTTCAATATTTGTCTCCTAAAAATAGTGAGAGACACTAAAGGCAACATGAATAAGCTAAGATATTATAGATTATATAGTTGTTGAAATATATATAATAATTATTTTGTTTTTTTATGATATTTGTAAGATTTAATATAATCTTAAACATGTTTAGGGGATAGCTTATTGTGTGCTATGAGAGGTTAGTCGAACAATGTTAAAAGGATATATGGGTTAGGTATTAATAAATTAGTAGTGTCAATCAGCCCCAAGGGTTAGCTCAATTGGTGAGACGTGCGCACATTTCTCGGTACGGGGAGAGGTCACGGGTTCGAGCCTTGAGTCCTTCGGGGTTAGGCCATCTGTGAGGATGGCCGGCGGTTTACCACCTCTACCATCCACATAGTGGGGAAGTATTGCTGGGTTTTCCGTGGAGATTTCCTCTGAAAAAAAAAAAATTAGTAGTGTCAATCATGGAATATCATGGAATACTATATTGGATCGTAGTATTTCATGTTTGACTATAATGAATTATAATACTTGGGTAGTTAATGGCCTAGTAGTTAAGGCGCATTAGTGTGTTGGTTGGTCTAGTTAGGGGGCTTGTAGTTAATGGATAATGGTGAGAGTGTGTGTTAGTTAGTAGGTAAATGGTGAGTGAATGGTTTATGGTAATAGGTTAGTGATTCATGTTTAACTTATATTGGTGGAATTAGTAGAAAAGCTACTTAGTATCAACCTCTTTGATTAAAAATATAAACTTTTTTTTTGTTTAGTTGATTTGTAAAAATCAATATATGCTTCTTTAAAAAAAAATTGATATAATATAAAACAAATTTTGATAATAAAAATTTAAAGGATATAATGTATGCTATAACTATTTGTTATTTAAAGATAATTAGAAGTTATTTAATAATAGTTTATTATTAAATTACAACTTCATTGTTTTGTATGTTATTAATATGTGTTATAATTAGATGGATATTTAAAGATAATTGCTAAAAATCAATAATAATTGATATAATTAAGAGGCGGGTATTAATCTAAGACGATAATTTTAATTTCTATGTTAGTAACATAAGAATTTAATTACTTGTTTATATGTAAATAAATATAAAAATTAATATCCTCATATGCACGTGTTCCGAGGAGGGACGTGGTGGAGGACAGGACACTTCATTAAATGTCCACCCGCGACTCTTGTCAACCGTTCTTGAGATTTAATGGTTCGCTTCTCCCAGCGTAGGTCATTTAAGTTTGACGGCGTTCGGCTCAACACATGTGTCACCTCACATTATGGCAACAGCATGAAGGCTTTCAATTCACCATGTGTTATTGCATGAATTCGGTCTCTGTAGATGGTTATCCTCCTCGCGCTCTTCATTCTCCTCATTCTGACACAGCTCATTGCATGTGCTTAGAGCATCATTTATTCTACAAACAATTGTGGAAGCTTCCTTTGTATATGACATTTGATGAATCATTCATCATGCATACATTGTATCCTTGATTAATAACATAAAATATTAATAAAATGGCCTTGTCGTGTGTGTGTGTTTAATATTCATGTCTATAACCTAATCACTCTATATTGGTGTTTTAAACCTTGGATCAATATCAGTTGGGAGTTTAAGCTACATTATGAACCACTAAAATAAAAATGCAATGTAAGGTCATAGTGTTTCCACATTGATAGCCATATCAATTTTAGTTGTGGTGATGAGTCTAACCCACTTGCAATGTCACTAACCTATTTGGCGATGGTGTATGGATAATAACAAGACAAATGTAGCTTTCTAAGAGGTCCTTTCAATCTATATTTCCAGTTATGCAACTACATTTTGTCACAAATGTTGTAACTATGAATGACATGATGTTTGTTGTGGTGTTGCATATACTTAATGATTGTTTGCTCAAAAAGATGTGAACTCAGTGTTGGACATGTTTAACTTGTTCAACAAAGATGGTTACTTCATCAACCTCCTTATGTGATGAAATTGAAGTGCCTACAATGAGCTACATTAATTAACACTGTAGATTGTGTTAGTTTTTATAATCTAATTCAAATTGATTAAGATCTTTATCTGAAAGAATAACAAGCACAGCAAGATGCGTAAGATAGAGCAGATACACAAGACACGAAGATTTTCCTCTGGGAAACCATAAAGGATTAAACCACGCAAACTTCCTCATAATAGTTTCGTCACTAAGACAATATCACAAGATAGAAAATCGCCAAGTATAAAATGTATTTTGCAGCTCTCTCTGTCTCTCCTCTTTGATCTTCTCTCTCTCCTCATGCGAGCTTGAGTGAGTAAGTGTGTGTATAAATGAGGGAGGGTGCCTCCCTATTTATACCCTTCAAGTGACTAACCTTACAAATTGATTGTGTCGACTTGTTACCCTAACTGGGCCAACTTCTCTTAGAGGAACCTAAAAATACATTTTATTATATTTGACTTGGAGACTACTGCCCTAACTTACAACGAAGGGTTTACCTCAATGACCATAGACAATAATGACATCCCGAAAGGAGGAAAACACATCTCCAATGGGGGTACAACAATATACAATAATAATATACATTAGAATATCTTCCAAAGTTACAATTACAACAACACTCCCTCTTAACTAGGAAGGTATTCTCTCACCATAGTCATCAACACATATGGTCAAGTCATCAAAGTTGAATCATCATCATCATTGTTGTTGTATTTCTCATCTTGTCTATCATTGAATAGTGACATATGTCTGTCTATCCATCATAGGAAGTTTCTACAGAGACATCTCTATTTCATGTTGGGTGTAAGCCTAGTCCTCATCTAGGTTTTCGTCATATGTGTAGGTACAACCCAGGACCATTCATTGCATTTCCACTGCAAACACCTACGTCTCCTACCGTCATCTCGTCATGTATGTATCATCTCGTTGTATCCACATCATCTCATCATACCTCATCATCGTACTCAAAGCAAATCCCAAACGCATATCACTGGCCACCTGTGTTCTACCAACATAGGATCACACCAGGACTCATTATGTCACCAAGACAACCTGTGTCTACCACTATGTGAAAATTTCCTAGGAGCACACCAAGTGCATTATGTCTCAACGCGATTAACCTATGTTCTACAAACATAGGAGCACACCATAACTATTTACGTCACCAAGACAACCTTTCTACCACTATGCTAGAAACTCCTTGGCGCACACCAAGTGCCTTGTGACCTCTCATCATATCCAACATCGAACCATGCATAAGGACTGATTACATTTGAACAATCTGTGTACCATGCCGAGACTTTTACGTTCCGGGACAACCTCAAGGACTCATTACATCTAAGGAAAACTTATGTACCATGCCAGGACTAATTACATCCAAAGATTACCTTCCAAGACTTGTTACATTTAAGGAAAACCTGCGTACCATGTTAGGACTGATTACATCGAAAGATGACCTGACAGGACTGATTATATCTCGGGACAACCTGTGTACAACACCATGAATGATTACATTTGGGGACAACATGTATACCTTCCCATGTGAGATTTCGTACTCATGCATTTGCATCTTCCATTCTTCTCATCATCTCCAACATGCGAGCACACCGAGACTGATTACGTCATCAAGACAACTTGTGCCTTCGACCATGTGAGAACTCATCACTCCCTCTTTCTAGGGACCTAGATCTAGAGAACACCAAGTCTATATTTGAAGTATTCAACCTTCAAACTGGTCAATGTCTTGGTCAATACATCCGCTATCTTCTCGTTCGTCACCACATACTAGAGCTTCGCTACTCCTCTCTGCACCATATCTTGGATATAGTGATACTTGATATCTATGTGCTTCGACTTGTCATGGAACATCAGATTCTGTGACAACTTCACACAACTCTAGTTGTCACAAAATATACAAGTCGCCTCTAACTCGAGATCAAACAAATTAGGCAGTAGCTTTCAAAGCTATTATGCCTCATAACTAGTCGAACAAGATGCAACATTTTATGCTTCGGTTGTACTCAGTGCCATGCAGGATTGTTTTTTGCTAAACCAGGAGATCTTGTTGAATCCCAAACTGAAGCAACAACCCTTGAACCCATAATCTATTGTACCCTTCAAGTACCTCAATACATGCTTTGCAGCTACTAGGTGAACATGTCTCAGATATGTCAGGAAGTAGATCAAGGTGTTCACAACAAAGCATATGTTTGGTCTTGTATTTGTTAGGTACATCAATGAACTAATGATCTAACGATATATCATGGCATCAATTGTCTCTAATGAAGCATCACACGATAGCTTCAAGTTAGATGCCATAAGTGTGGATATCGCCTTGCAATCCAACATTCTGAATATTTTAATAATCTCCACTACATACTTTCCTTGACCAAGGAAGATTCCATCCATACTCTATCACACCTCCACGCCTAAGAAATAGTGCATCATCCCCAGGTATTTCATCTTGTACCCAGTGGCAAGGTTCCTCTTTGCATCTATAATGAGTCTGTCTTCTCTTGTCAAAAATAGGTCATCAACATATAGTAGGAGCATCACCAGTGTTTCGCCTTCAACCTTGAAGTAAAGGTTGGAATATGCTTTACTCTTGGTAAATCCTAAGCTCGTCAAGAAGTTGTCCATCCTGTTGTACCATGTCCTGGGTGCTTCTTTCAATTTATACAAGGATTTCTTCAATTTGCACACATGTGTCTGCATGCCGTGTGTCTCGAATCCTAGTGATTGCTCCACGTACTCTTCCTTTTCAACTACACCATGTAAGAATGGTGTCTTGAAGTCCATTTGGTGTATCTTTCATTTCATTACTATAGCTAATGCAAGTATAGATATGATGGAAGTGTATCTCGCTATGGGTGCAAATGTATCCTCGTAGTTTATGCCTTCTTTCTAGGAGAAGCCACATTTCACGACCCTCACCTTGTGTTTTTCAATGCTACCATATGTAGCATGCTTGATCTTGTAGATCCACTTTGAAGTCACGACAGACTTCCCTTCCTGTCTCGGAATTATCTCCCATACATCCTTCTTCATAACCGACTGGTACTCCTCGATCATGGCATCCTTGCATTCTTTCTTTTCTGCAACCTCTTCGTAGTTGTAAGGTTCTTTATCAATGATGTCACATAGCAGGGCCACATAGTTGTTGTATGGTTTAGGTTTATTCCTTTCTCTCTGTATCCTATTTGGAGCGCCATATCTTTTTACATCTTATAGTAGCTTTTGTGCCCGTGTTGATTTTCTCTTGTGGGATTTCTTCTTGTGAAGTGGTTTTGCCATGTCATGATTTCCATGGTCTTCTGGAATTTTTTCTTCTAGTGTTGTGTCTTAGACTCTTGTTGCTTCATGTTCTTCGACTTCTACAATAGGTAGTTTTATATATCTGGAGTATGTTGAGTCTTAGTTGAATGTTACGTCTCTGATGATGTCGATTTTCTTAAAACTTGGGAAGTATATTCAGTAGGCCTTTGAAGTGTCATTGTATCCTACGAATACCCCCTTCCCCTAAGACGAATATTCTAAGATGGCTGACTTCTGGTTTCTCTCTTGAGAAAAAATACTCAAGATTCTTGTTATCGAGTACTCGGTGAGGAGTACAGTTCAGTACATAGATAATTGTCCTTGTTGCTTTTGTCTAAAGATGTATCGGAAGATCCCGATCATGTAGCATTTCCTTCGTTGCTTCCATTATAGTTATGTTCTTTCATTCTGCAATGCCATTATGTTGAGGATTGTATGGAGTGCTCAACTTCCTCTTAATCCTAGATTCTCTGCAAAGTTCCTTGGATTCTTCTGAAGTGAACTCTCTGCCATTATCTAACCGCAGAGTCTTGATCTTCCTTTTAGTGTGGTTCTCAACCAAGGCTTTGAATTCCTTGAACTTGTTGAAGACTTCATTTTTCCCTTTCAAGAAATATATCCAAGTCTTACATGATAAATAATCTATAAAGGAAACATAATATACATACCCACTTATTGAGTTGGATGACATGGTCCCGCAAACACCTTAGCGGATTATGTCTAGTATTCCTTTTGCTTTTCTCTCACTACTAGAAAATGTCTTCTTTATTTTCTTTCCTTGTGCATATCCCTTGCAAATGCCTTCATGCTTTCTTTTGATTTCTAGAAGTCTTGAAACTGCTTTGCTTGTAATCAATAGTGCTCTATAGTTCACATGTGCAAGCCTTTTGTGCCATAGTTTATTTGGTTTTATAGAGTCGTGAACCAATGCTTGTTTAGGTTGTCCCTTCAACCTGTATAAGCCTCCCTCTTGCTCTCCAATCATTGTTGCATATTTTATTGTCTTTCAATTTTGCCACATTAGGACTTGGCCATCAACGAATGCAACCCTTGTTCCCTTTGCATCTAGTACAAAGATGGAGAGAAGATTCTTCTTCAATCCCGGAACATATAACACATCTTTCATCTTCAAAGATTTCCCGAAGTCTAGCTTGTAGAAAGCTTCTCCACTTCCTTTTATGGGGTATTGATAGTCATCCCTAAGTTTCACATTGTGAGGTGACTCATGCTCAAACATGTTTACAAATGGTTATTTGTATCCTGTCATATGTTTGGATACCCCGCTATCTACAAGCCAATCATTGCTTCCATGTGAGATAGTGCTCGTGAGTGTCGAGATAAGAACATATTCTTAATCACTTGAAGAATCAGTTTCTGCTTTGAGTATCTTTATTGTTGGTTCATCATCTTCAGTGATGTGAGCATGGTGTCTCTTCTTATTTGACTTCTTGTTGAAGGTGCCTCTATCTCTGGACAATCTCTGGAGTAATGTCCCTTCTCATGACAAGTATAGTATTAAATGTTGGAAGGATATCTTATGAATTTCTTTGTCTTTTGTGATGATGGTCTTCCCTTCTGTTGTGATGGTGATCCTCCTTCATTTTGTGATATCTTCTGGTGTGAACTGCGAGAGCTTGATCTTCAGTTGCTCCCATGTTTTATTCTCTTTTTATGAGCCAAGATTCTTCTTGTGTACATTATTACCAGAGTCTATCGAAGTTGATCAACCTTGTTCTTGCACATATTCCTTGAATGAATGAATCCCATGATCTAGGGAGACCATTTAAGGTGGTCATAACAATATCTCCTTCTTCTACATTCTATTCAACTACTTCAAGTTGTTCCTTGATTTGAGCAACCCTTGTGAAGTAGGATTGCATGGTCTCTGAGTTTAGTATCTTCACATTCTTCAGTTGGTTCCTCAATTTCATCTTGTGGTTGATGTTCTTTCCTTCAAACATCTTTGTCAAAGAATGAAAACAACTTTTTCAAGGATGAAACATGGGGGATGAGGTGATCCTTAATAGAATTTGCAATGATTCTCTTGGCCTTAACCATGTTATTCTTATGGATAACCTTAGCCTCATCTCCCTCTGGTTCTGGAACTTCCTTACTGATATACTGATCCAAATCATTTTCTTCAAGGATTAAGGAGATCTTGTACTTACATGCTTGGAAGTTGTAAGCTCCCCCAATCTTGTCCTCGAGCTGAGTAAGATGAGTCCTTTTTAAATGAGAACCTCAAATGGAAATAGCATATATATAGATCTTACTGATTTGAGGTGTCTGACCTAGTTATGGAGCTGACTAACCTAGGGTTTTGTTAGAGAAACCCTAATTTTCCAAACTTGGAATTTTGGAATTCTATCTAGATATAAAGATGCACCTCCTTGAGGCGAGTTTCTTAATAAGGTCCTTTTCTGAAGGTTGAGGTGGGAAGCCTCCGAAACTTGATGCCCTAGTTCCTCCTGGCACTTGTGTCTAGGTAAAAATTGAGACTTATTCAAATTTGATTCTACTTCCACCAAAAGATGCATCCTTCTGGGGAAAGTTAGCCTATCCCTCATTTCTTGATGATCTATGGAGAGAAGACCTTGAACTAGGAAACCCTAGTTTATGTTGCTGCAAAGTACCTTCTTTTAGAGAGGCTCTGACTCCATGTTAGTTTTTCTAATATAATTAAAATTGATTAGGATCTTTATTTGAAAGAATAACAAGCACAACAATATGCATAAGATAAATCAGATACACAAGACACAAAGATTTTCCTCGGGGAAACCATAAAGGAGAAAACCCCACAAACTTCCTCAAAATAGTTCTGTCACTAAAACAACATCACAAGATAGAAAAACCCAAGTATAAGAAGTGTTATACAACTCTCTATCTCATCCTTGATCTTCTCTCTCTCTCTCTCCGTTACAACAATAAAATAGTAAATAAACAGGTTATAACTATTATTAATAGTAATCAATTATTAAATATAGTTATGAAGAGAAATGTCTTTTCAATATTTGATGGTGAAACCATATTTAAGGCGGCCATATCCATTGTATTTTATCATCCATTCAATTATTATATATTTACACATTATTATTATGAAGATGGAACATCTTCCTGCTTAACCTGACTACGGGCTAGCTTAACCCAGATACAGGCTGGCATATTACACTCGGATACAGTGTAACATTGGTATCAGAGCCATTCTTTTCGGCTGACATGTGGTTTATTTTGTTTATATTGGAAGCTCATGGCCCAATTTTAATTACCTTGGGTTTGTGACCCAAAATCTTTAAAAGAAAAATACGAAGAACAAAAAAATCTCTAACTCCAGGCTTGTGGCCCAAAGGAGAGAAAGTAAAAAGAAAAGAAAAGAAAAGAAAGATAAAAGATAAAAGGAACAAAAAAAGTAAAAAAATAAAAGAAAGGAAAAAGAAAGTTAAAAAAGAAAAGAAAAATTCAAACCAACACATGGTTTTTCTTTTCAACTCCATTTAAAAAATCTGTCTTGTATCAATACTCAGATTCCATTCTTATTCATCCCCATACTCCCACCTACCATCCCTTAGGTTTAAAACCCCTTTTTTTTAAAACTCAAACGAGTATTTATTTATTTATTTATTATATGAGAAAACAACGGTCTGAAGTGACAATTGCCAATCAACCAAATTACATCGCCGAGAAGAAATACAAGTTCATATAGATTAGGAGAGAGTCTCCCAATAGTACATATTATAGATTAATGAAACATGATTAAGGAATTGGATGAAGATGTATGGATTCTCCGTTGATGCCAAGGAGGCCTTGAGACAGCAGGCATGCTTTGTTGGCCAAGGCATCTGCAAGATTATTAAGATTCTGAAGGATGTGGAAAGAAGCGACCATGTCAAATTCTTTCAGTGAATTCCGGATTCTCTGCAGGGATTTATTCAAGGCAGAATTATTGAAGCAATTAGCTGAATTTAGTGCTTTAATCAATATCTTAGAGTCCCCGAAGATTTGGATTGACTTGTAACCATGGTCCTTAGTAATTTGAATCACCATGAGAAGACTATAACTTTCAGCCTGGTTATTTGACATGATTCCAAGTCCCCAGCTAAAACTGATTTCAGTCAATCTATCTGGGGAGGAAACCAAGCCCCCAGCTCCTAAGAATCCAGGATTCCCCTTGGTTGCACCTTCGAAAAAAATTACCGCTGAAGAAGAATTCATCCATAATGATTTTGATTCATCCAAAGACCCATGAAAACTCTAAGGAATAGCACTGACAGGTTTGATATAAACCACCTTTCTCAGTCCAATAAAACTGGTGCCCAACCACGTTCTGCAGGTTCAAAGACTTGTTGTTGAAAATACATTTATTTCTGGAAAGCCAAAGTTTCCACCAAATAAACTTCAGGATCGAGTGCCAAATATTGTTTCAGGCATCATCATTATTGTTATTTTGAGGACGTCGTTCATTCTAGGAGATGTATAAATCTTTGACAGAAGCTTGGGCAGGAACAGGGAATTTAGTGTCGTGGAGCACCAATTCCCACACCAGTTTAGAATATTCACAACCAATAAAGATGTGATCGGTCGATTCAGAGTTTAATTTGCAAAAACAACACCAAAAAGGGCCATTAAATCCACGTTTTAGTAGGCTAGCACTAGTCAGCACCTTGTTGTGAAAGAGCAGCCATTAATTTTTTTTTTTACCTTGGGGAGGTAGGGCGAAGACCAAACTGATTTCCAAATCACCATGGAGAGACTTGAAGAGTGTGAAGCTTGAATTTCTAAGAAACCTTTTGCAGTTGAGTAAGAGCCAGTGTTGCCCCAACCCTAGTTGTCTTTATAGGAGTCGTGAACTGGAGCAAGACCAGACAGAGAGGAGAGCAACAAATTTTTTTGGGAGACAAGATGGTCAGGAAGGTTGGGAAGTGACCAACCCACCCAGTTTCCAATGTTGTCCCAAGAACAGATATCAGCCAACTGGAGCAAGCCTTTGTTAGTTGACCAGTCCATAATCTCTGCTAACGAAATGATAGAGGAAAGAGCAGTATTTCCTGAGATTTTTTCCTCCCAGAGGAGAATCTTCTTCCCATTTCCAGGGATTCTATAAATTGTTGATTAAATGTGTCAATACCTATTCTACAAGAGTTCCAGATAGCTAAACCTGAGGTTGTATTAGACGATGTTATATTTCTCACAGAGCCACCTTTGAGATATTTCATCCTAAAAATATTACTGACAGGATGGCATTTGTCCACATAGAGTGGCCAAATAAGTTTATCTCCCAACGCCGAGTTAGCCAGATAGGGGTCTTGAATTTGTAATCCACCTTCTGATAAAGGCTTTTTAAGAATTTCCCAGATTTCCAAATGCATCTTATTTTGGATTCCTTTTCCGCCATTCCAGAGAAAATCACGCAAAAGTTTAGAAATAAGATCCAAGATAGACTTGGGGGAAAGCAATAATGAATATTGAAAGATAGGAAGAGCTGAAAGAATTGACTTGATCAAAATCAATTTTCCAGCCTTAGTTAACCATTGACCACCCCAGGAAACAATTTTAGCTTTCATCTTGGCAAGCACTTCGAGCTAGAGAGAAGGAGGGGTTGGGCCAAGAGTTAAACGCAACCCCAAACACTTAATATTCTTCCACTTGACAAAGCCAAGGAAGTCTAAGAAGTTTGCTATTCGAAGAATAATAGGATGCTCTACATTCCAACCATAGACCGCACTTTTTTTTATTGTTGATCAAGGCTCTAGAAATTAGACAAAAATTTGTAATGTCCAATTGTTGTTGTTCTTGGTCGTCTTAATGTTTTTTCTTAGTAAGTCAAGGTTTTGTTTGGTAGGATCTAGGATCTGTGAAAGAGGTGAGAGACACCATGGAAAGGGCACCACAAGTTTGTGGAGTTCTTTGATGTACGCAATGTTGGTCGTGCACTTCAGGAAATTGAGGGGAAAAAATTGGCGGGAGGTGAGTTAAATACAATTCGGTTGACCTGGTGGGTAAGGTCACATGAGAAGCCGAATACAGGAAGCAACACTTATGCCCAGTACTGCTCCACTTCAAAATATCCATTACCCACAATATTGAAGATGGAATTTAAACAAAGAAGTGTGCACCCAACTAGCGGAAACCCATACCCATGGTCACATCAGATTTTGAATAATTTCATTGAAGGCCCTAGAAACCTTCAATAAGGCCCCTCCTAGAAGAAGAGAGTCATCTACGAAGAGAGCATGATTTATTGGGTCCACTCCCCTAGCGTTCTTAATGCCCGGGATGTAACCATCGTCCATTTCAGCTTAAAGTTTTTTGCTAAGAGTTTCTGCCATCATCAACATGTATAGAAAGGGTGACATCGAGCATCCTTGGCGAAGACCTCTAGTGGCTTGAAAAAATTCTGTAGGTCTACCATTTACAAGAGGCGCAATCCAGGGCTTATCTATAGATGCTTTTATCAAATTCACAAACTCATATCTAAATCCAAAAGAAATAAGAACTTCGTAGAGGAAGGGAATATTTACACGGTCAAAGGCATTTTTCATGTCAAGCTTAATTAACATTCCTTTCTCCTTCCTTTGGAAACTTGAATGGAGTGCTTCTTGGACTTGAATAACATTATCGACTAAGTGCATGCCTTTTACAAAGCCCCCCTGAAGAGGAGAGATCAGTTTCCCTAACAAGAGCTTGAATCTATTGGCGAGAGGTTTGGCTAAAATCTTGTAAGAGGCATTACACAAAGAAATAGGTCATAACCTATCAAAATAAGAAGGGTTAACTTCCTTTGGAATTAGAGCAAGGAATGTAGAATTTGTACACCTGCCAACTTTAGCTTTTTATTTGGAAGGTTGTCACCATACGGATTAGATCGAATTTGATTATATTCCAAGATAATCTATAAAAATGGAAGGAAAACCCATCCGGCCCAAGAGCTTTATCCATTTCCATTGCCCAGATGACATCCAAGATTTCCTATTTTGAAAAGGGTTTCATTAAGACTTGATTATCCTCTGTGCTGAAAAGAGAAGGTACATTGTCCCAAAATTCAATAGACACATCACCATCAACGAGACCATCATCCTAAAACAAGAGCTGGAAGTGCCTACTGGCAGCCTGTTTTAGAAGATCTCGACCTTTAATGATGACCCCATCACCAATAGAGATTTTCGAAATATGGTTCTAAGACAGTATAGCCCTGCATTGGTGATGGAAGAAGGCAATGTTTTTATCACCCACTTGCAACCAGAGGCTACGAGACTCCAGCCGAAGATATTCCTCTTCTTGATGAAAGGATTGAGAGGTTTTTAAGTTGAGCAAACTATTCCAGAGCTTACTGAGATTTTGTGATTTCTTTGTCTTCCATTCCTAGTTGGATAGCTGATAACTCAAACACTCTTTCTTGCATGTTGAAGGTTGGAGTATTCAAAGGAGTTTTAGCCCAAGTTTTGAAAGCAAAGTTAGTTCTTTTAAGCTTCTGTTCCCAGACAAAGCTGGGAGATCCATCTACGTATTGAGACCATGCTTGATAAACTATATCCATAAGCCATCTCTCTTAGTCTAGAGTGGACTGAAATGAAATGGTATTGGCCCGATATCTTCTTCTTTTTCGAATAACAGAGAAATAGGGTGATGGTCAGACGAGAGTTTAGGCAAAATTGTTGAAGAAATAATGCATTTCCCAGCTGTGAACTAGAAACGTGTCGAGACGGGCAACAATGTTGGCTGAGCCAACTTTATTGTTGGACCACGTCAAACGTCCAAACTTGGGGTTTAATATCATTCAAATCACAAGCAAGAATCAATTCCTCCACCATGTCTTGAAATTTATCTTTACCACAGAGCCCACCTTTTTTCTCACTTGGGGCTAAAATTGAATTAAGATCTCCAGCTACTACTGAGTTTGAAGGAGAATTAGACTCTAAAAAATCAGATAGCATTTTCCAACATTCTTTTTTTTCATTGAAATTAACAGGACATATAGGATAAAGAGAGTCAGAGAGATCTTACTAGAGATATGATAAAGTTCTGTAAAGATCCAATGTTGGGTGGCAAACCATCTTTTTAACTGAAAGTTTTCATCACACCAAAGAATAGCTAATCCCCTAGAGGTACCTCTAGCGCTGATAGCTCTGTCGGCATTCAGTTTCCATTTTGAATTACTAAGGAGAATAAGAGCTTCCTCCTCTATCTTAGTCTCTTGGAGCAAGAGACTTTTCGAAGAAACCATCCTCATCAAATCTTTGACTTCTTTAGCTTTGATTGGGTTCCCAAAACCCCTGCAATCCTAAGAGGTTATCTACATTATTTACCCAATTGGGAGGGAGTGATTACTCCCTTTGGGGGCCTTGACCTCTTGCTCCTTCCATACGACATTTCAATGGTGGACTGGCTGCCTTGAATCTTAAGCCTCTCAGCCTTTTCTTCATGAGACTCCTTTTTAGACTTCCTAGCAGCCTTTTTAGAGAGATGCCCGATTGAATCTTCATCAAAAGAGTTAGAGCAAACACCATGCTTCTTCCTAGTTATATCAGCATAAGAAGGAGAAGCTTTGGCTCCCTCTGGAGAATTCTATTGCAAGGGTTCACCTTCCCCAGGAAGTTCTAAATTAGAGACTACGGCTTGTTCCATCAGTCCAGTATTGATTTCAGGTTCATCGACTCGTCCTTCTATTTGTTGTAGTTCACCTTCTTTAGGAACATCTGCTTCAAGAGTACTAAAAACAACAAAATGATTGGAAGAAGTATTTTCTACAGCATGAGGAAGATTCTTCCCAACAACAACGACACCTTTCATAGTCTTTCCATATTTAATTTTCTTTCTAGGGTCCTGATTGGAAGTTCATGCTTTCTTAGCTTGGGTCCACTAGTCATCCTTCTCTTTTTGAAGTTTCTCTTCATATTTTTTCTTGCAGTCACAGGAAAAATGGCCATAACCATGACATAATCGACACTTAAAAGGAATTTGCTCATAGTCCAATTCTTCATTGTAAGACCAGTCAGCTACTGTGAGCTTGATCACCTATGGCAGTCCAATCTCCAAGTCAACTTCAATGCATATTCTGGCACATGAATATTGGTCTTTCCTTTCTACCCTGTCAATCTAATTACCAAGCTTATTTCCAATGGCTTCCACAGAATCTGAGTTCCAGCAGTGTAAAGGTAAGTGGGGGGGGCTTACCTAGACAGGAACTGCATATGGAACATCTTGGGAGGGGTCAAAATGAGGAGTCCATTTGTTCAGATAAATACCCTGAGGGCCCATGAAGTATGGTCCATTTTGAAAAATGAGATCACGATCTTCGACTGAATCAAATGCAAAGATGAAATAACCTCTACCAATGAAGTGACTTTGGATGCCTTCAGTTACTAAGGGCTTCCAATTTCTCTGAACCCAACTATCAATAGCCTTAGGGGAAGGGCAGAGGCCTGTGAATTTCCTGATGAGCCCATGCTTAGCAAGATTGAGAGCCGATCGACAAATCCTATCCGCGGGCAGTTCAACGGAGGGGATGCCAACCTTCTTCATAAATCTTTGTGAAGGACCCCCTTTCCTCTTGCCACATGATGCAAACAATCTTTTAAATGCATCCAATTCAGGAGGAAGAGGAGGAGTAGGATCCCCTCCAGCATCCATGAGAGACTGCTTTTCTTGGAGCAAGAGACCTCGAATAGAAGAGGCAGATGATCAAGGATCACAAACCTGCAGAAGATGTAAACAAGATTCCCCCAAAACAAGATCCATGAATGCAACAGAGAAGCAGGTTGAGGACACTGAGATCCACACATGGCCAAACATGAAGCTCGAAATTTCCCCACAACGTCCAACAGAACGAGAAATGGCAGCCACAAAATTTCCAAAGGCCAAAACAGATCCACCACACTCGAGGAAGCAGCCCTATAGTCAATCTTGGAACACCTCCTTCACAGAGAAGACAGAGTCGATCCCATGGAAATCAACAAAGGATAAATATCTGCAACTCTCAATTTCCAGATGCAAAGGCATGCACAAAAAAACCAAGAAAGACGTGAATCAGCCTCCTGGCAGAGATTGAGATCTCGCCAGAAATAGGCGATCAACTCCCTTCTGAAAATCAAGCCACCAAAGAAGAATCCAATCGAACATACTACTTAATCATGAAGGACACAACACAGTAGAGATCTCCCTGCAATGGAGAGCACGAAGACACACTCCACCAGCAATGAAAACTCTTCCTTCAATAATCAATCCGCCTTCAAACCACCATCAAGAGAACTAGAGGTTCAACAATGTTCAGGAAATTTTAAAATTTTCTTGGAGCCAAAATCCAGAGTTCAGAATAGGGATCAAAACTTTTTAGGAGACTGGGATTTTTGAACATAAGGGGACTCTCTAGATTTTCTCCAGTAGAATATCTCAAATGACTCTCCCTAACTTGTTTTTCAAAAAGATTAAATATATTAAAACAATATTAAATTATATTGGTTTTAATATTTCAATTTTGAAAAAAATATATATATTATTATTATTAAATATAATAATAACTTTCTTACATCTAAGCCCAAAAGTCCCTTGGACAACATCCATGGCATTTTATAGTGACAAATTCATAAATATCCTTCAGAAAATCCTTAAGGATATAGATGAAATAAATAAATATATTGATGAAATGTTTAAAGAAAATGAAAATGGATGTGAAAATCGTGTAGAACAAACCACCCAAGCTAATGTAAAAGATGAGGATATAATAGACTATTATGTCATTTCCAATGAGAGTAATGGCATCAACCAAGATATTGTGCAAGACAAAGATATAACATACCCTAGTAATGAAGAAAATGACAACGAAATATTTGACAAGGAGAAAGGTGATCCTAACCAAGATTGTGATAAGAGACAAGCCAATGTTACTAGCAATAACGACGATCAATGCATTGGCAATAATATCACAATAACAAATGAACGAAGGACATATGTCATCACAAGGACTTATATAAGGAACATCAAGGAAAGCAACTACAATATCTACCAGACACAAGATAAGACTGATGTTCGTAGGAGCATTACTAATTAGAGGAAATTTCAACTCAAAATGGGCCTCCTAAAATGAACTAATAAAATAATAGTTACAATAATAAAATAATATTTATTAATTTTAGAGGAAGAAAAGAAAAAAACTATTTTTTTGTTTGTATTTTTGACATATCTCCTCATGTTTTTACTCAAATTTCGATCGGGAGAGCTCGTTGGATGCGGAATTAAATTCCGCATCCAATGAGTACCCACTCGGCATACTTTTGACGGGCCCTGCTACCCCAAAAACAAGAAATACCTGAAAAAATGGAACGATGACATACCCAAGGAAGAGTGTAAGGCAGTTTACAATAAACAAGAGGTGAGAGCCAAGCGGATGATCGTGGATGCTCTAAAGGGTCATCTGATCCCTCATATATCTGATAAGAAGACGACGAAGGATATGTAAAATTCCCTGGTTAGCCCAGAAAAAGAATATAAAAAGGTCCTATGGTGCTTGTCTGCATCGGGCAAGGTGCGTAGTTCTTTCCCGACAAAGGAGGGGAGGGAATATTATATTGCATAACAGACTCAGATAAGTAGATATGACCAGACCATACATCCAAGGTTAAGGAAATACAAGCATGATAAATGGGTTATGTTTTCAAACTTCTTTTATGTTGTCAACATTCTTATTGTCCCTAGATAAATCAATTATATATAACTAATTTATAAGATTTTCTTGTTGGGTTCAGACCTCCTAACCTTTACTGTTTAATCTACTCTATAAAAATCATGCACAGGGATGAGGCGTTCAAGCCCTCCATCCCATCATTCCGTTTTTTTCCAGGTATTTCTTGTTTTTGGGGTAGCGGGGCCCGTCAAAAGTATGCCGAGTGGGTACTCGTTGGATGCGGAATTTAATTCCGCATCCAACGAGCTCTCCCGATCGAAATTTGAGTAAAAACACAGGGAGATATGTCAAAAATACAAACAAAAAAAGTAGTTTTTTATTATGATACCTATCCCCAAATTTATATTAAAAAAGTGCTTAAGACCTATACGGTATTTCAAATTTAAAGCAATTTCATTGGCTAACAGATGATGACATGGAATTTGAATAAAAGTTAAAAGGCCCATTTTGAGTTGAAATTTCCTCTAATTAAACACAAAGAGCCCATTAAGGGGAACTGACACAAAATATGTTGGGAATAACAACACAAAAATAGTTAAGGTCATCATGTATGACGAGTATGTTCAATTGACGACAAACATAGTTAAAAGAAGCAATCAAACAAGTGGAAAAAGCATAAAGAAAACTTCACCAAGTTCATACTTAATGCAAACACCAAGACAAAATAATCAAAATGAAGCAATGGTCGTAATCAAAATCACATCTCTCAAGTCATCAGTGCGACACAGAGCCAGAATAAAAGACGACACGAGAAAACTTAGCTTTGAGAACAAATCTTTCCCAAGGGGAAGGCAATGTTACAACAATAAAATAGTAAATAAATAGGTTATAACTATTAGTAATAGTAATTAATTATTAAATATAGTTATGAAGAGAAATGTCTCTTCGATATTTGATGTCCAAGCCATATTTAAGGCGGCCATATCCATTGTATTTTATCATCCACTCAATTATTACATATTTACACATTATTATTATGAATATGGAATATCTTCCTCCTTAACCCAGATACGGGCTAGCTTAACCTAGATATGGGATGGAATATTACACTCGGATACGGTGTAACACTCTCCTCGTGCAAACTTGATTGAGTGAGTGTGTGTATAAATGAGGGAGGGCGCCTCCTTATTTATACCCTTCAAGTATCTGACCTTACAACTTTACTGGTCCGACTTGTTACCCTAACTGGGCTGAATTCTCTTAGAGTGACCTAAAATATATATATTATTATATTGTACTTGGGGACTACTGCCCCGACATACAACAGAGGGTTTACCTCAATGACCATAGACAATAAAATTAAACATGTAGTTCTAGATATTGCTTGCATGAAATTATTGTGACAAAAAGTAATTCCTTCTCTACTTCTCTTCGCTCCACCGATTGAATCATCATGTATAAACAACATTCAACGTGGATTCTATTTATCCATCAACTTAATTGTATTCCTCTTTCCCATGAACCCATTTCGAGGTGGATTATGCTACCCTACAATAATATTAGACTAATTCTTTTTCACACCTCTTTAGGTTGCATTGCGCTTCATGTAGGTCACACAATACACAACATCTATGGTGACAATGACAATGTCCTATAATGGTAAAACAAGGAGAAAAGTTTCAAATGTATATGAATATATTCAAGGGTTCACCCAAATTTGTGCTTATCCAAAGAATCCCAGTATCTTAGAGACCTTACAATACGATAACTAGGATCGAGAATGATGGGAACAAAATAAACCACAAGAAGGAATACCACAAATACATAACCAACAATGAAACACTCAGAGAATTCTTCGTAGTAAAGCCACATTCAATAACCTACATTCCTGGAGTACCCTTGATTAATTCACATGCCAAGGAGGATATGGAAAGGAATAAGGCATGCTTGTTAATTGATTGTCCATCATTTCAAAGGTACATTAATGACATTATAGTTTGGAAATTTCCGATCATTAATGTAGGTACTATGGGAGGGGCACAGAGGTATGGACACCTTATTAACCTTTTTAAACCAACTTATAATGAAATTCTATGTTGGATTGGACATCCACGGGTGTGTTCTAAGCTCACAACACCTGCTAATAAGAATTTTTTGAAGATCTGTGGCACAACGTAATGATTATTTGCATAAACTATAATAAGTGAATTTTTTGCAATGCTAACCTCTAATATAATGATTTGATGATAATGTATTAATAACCAATAACAATTACCTTGTTGACTCCTTTCTCCTTAAGGAGGCCATGACCTTGATAAATTGACAATGCCTCTTCTTTAATATTTGAGGTTATCCCTAATTCCTATGCATACTCTGACTCTTTATATCATTCAAGTTTATAACCCCCTTCCTTCTCGCCCAACAACTTCCATCCTTAGTTTCTTAACATAGATTTACAAAGATAAATTCCTTTTGTTTATTTTCAATTAAGAGTTCAAATCCTATAATAAAAGGAAGGAAACCTTGTTGATTGTACATATCCAAAAAACCATTCCATTGAGTAATTCAAAACATGCATACATTTAGTGCATGTTATATTTAGATCTCCTAACTAAGGCACTAAATACTTATCATTCCATTGAGTAATTCAAAACATGCATACATTTAGTGCATGTTATATTTAGATCTCCTAACTAAGGCACTAAATACTTATCATTGATTAGTGCAAACAAAATAAAATTGAAGGCTGGGAATTTTTTCATGACGAATATTTATAAACAATTGCATCAAATACCTCTTAAAATTGGGTGTTGGAAAATTGTGTGTATGTGCTCAGACGATAGTAAAAGGGGTGCTTGCATGAAGGAACATGTGAATTAATATCTATGGTAGAGATTCCCTCACAAAAATTGGTAAAAGGTAAAGTTGATATAAAATACTATTCCAGGAACAGTGAAGGTTACGTCAGGAAACATAGATCTACAACCAAGGATCACTTGCAATATTCTTTTCCAGAGTGAAAACATTTATTATGGAAATATCTAGTGGAAAGGTGACATGCACAAAGGCCAAAGAGAATATGGCATGGTGGAACTAGGGGATTCCACATAGGGTCCAGATTGGGTGCAGTGTCACATCGTCGCTTACCATGTGACCTACCACGTTAGTAGATGGAAATTAATTTGGAGTTGTTTTCTAGTTCGGGGCATAATAGGGGAAAATATAATCGAATTTGGATGATTTTTTTTGGGTATGTCTGTAGTGACGAGGTGTACAAAAATTATGGCGAGGAGTATTCACCTATTTAGCTCCAAATTTTATGAAACGGGGAATTAATGACTTGTGACGACCCAAATCCAGTTTTTTGATAAGGGCCCTATTGGGGCTAAAATATTAACATTGAAATCAATGACCATGCACATAGATAAGTAGTGGAGATTTTGGCGAATTGCAAGGGGTTTGGTATGGAGATGCAAAAATAGGTGAAAATCCATTATTATGAGACTTTTAGGCGATTTTAGAAAAAATGAGGTAAAAGTGACCCAAGTTATAAAAAATGGGAAATTTTGTTTTCTATACTTTTTGTCTTCACATCAATATGAATAAATTTGTTGAAGTGATGTTTTCTTGATTTTGCTCCATTTGTGAGATAACCTTTTGCCAAAAAAATCTATGCATGGAAGAAATGCAAAAAGTAAAAGTTGACAATCCCATAATTATGTAGGAATTAGTTGGAGCATCATATTAGTGACCGGGAAGTTGTTGTGTACTCAACATTTTATGATCTATTAGTGCATAATACAAAAGTTTTCCTGACTATTCCCACATTTTATTCTACAGGTCTTAGAACTTGGTCCATGAGATCAATTGCAACTATATGAACAATATAGAATTTGGCAAAAGTGCAAACTTTAGAGTGCTGTAACTTTTAAATCTAAGCTTAGTACTGGGTATTGTCATAATAGTTTGAAAGCTAATAAATAGGAGAATATATATATGTTTTTTATTATCAAATTTTAAATAAACTTTATCTAACAAATTTAATTGTATTAACACACTACCTATACAATATTTCATTATATATAATTGTAGATCAAAATTTTCATATCAATATTGAGGAATAAAATGGAAGAAGAATCCATCCAACCATGACGAGGAAGTCAAAGGTTTAAATATCATTATTATAAATTAAGAAACACAATCTAATGGGAACATATGAAATATTTAACCTTTGGAATTGGTAGAGATATGAAGAGCTTGAATATGGAGGTGCGTAGCTATAGAGTTAATAATGGCAATTTTTTTAAATCTTAGTAGCAGTAAAATCAACTAAATACTCAACTAATGCAAACATTAAATATACTATAGAGACAAATGTAGAATGGATTATGGTAATATCACAAGAAAGAATATGGAGAATATTCAAAGACTAGAATATCTCGTGAAATATCTAGGCAGTCTACAAGTGCTGCTAGAAGTCATAAACATCACTACTCAACACTTATTGAAACCAGGAAGTCATGTACCTATGAGGAATTAAGGAGTAGTCCAAAACTGTTCCTAACCATACATCATAAAATAAGATATGTGGAAGAAGCGATGAAAACGGAGTTGAGAAAGAATAAGAGCCCACTTTTGATGGTGAGAACAAGAAGGAGGAAGATGATGAAGCCTAGTTGTTGAGGATGAGGAAATATGATCTGCAATTGCATAAACTTTCCCTATTTGGTTGGCACAAAATATAATAACATTTGAAGAGAAGCAGTGAAAACAATGATTCATGATCAAGACCTTCCCATGCATCTATGGGTTGAAGCAACAAGAACAACTGTGTATGTGCAGAACAAATTATCTGACGGTGCCCTTGGATTCAATACTCCTGAAGAAATTTATATAGGAAATAAAACTGAACTGAGCCATCTCAAGATATTTGGTTGTCCAGTATATGTACACATTCCAAAAGAGAAAAGAACCAAGTTGGATCCTTCCAGAAAGAAGGGAATATTTGTTGGATACTGTGAAGTCTCAAAAGCCTTCAGGATATACATTTGAGGATTCCATCATATAGAGATTAGTAGGGATTTAACATTTGACGAAGAAACAAGTCTTAATAAATCCAAAATGTGTCAGTTTGAAGAAGTACATGAAGAGGATGTACCTCCCAGAAAGGTAGAAGTTGAACCCTTTCTTGAAATAGTAGCATTAGAAGATCATGATATTCTAGAACCTCAGGAACCCCCTACTATGGACATATCTCGAAAGAGAAAACCTGCTTGGGTAAGAGGAATCATACAAGAAGTAGAGAAGTATGGAGCTCTAGAAGGCTCCACAAGAACAAGCAAGAGATCAAATCCATTTTCTAACTATGTAGATTTGATGTGTGATATTGTAGATGAAGAACCTACCTATTACGAGGAAGCTGTACATAATAAATAATGGGTAGAAGCAATGACCGAAGAATACTAGTCAATAATGAAGAATGATGTTTGGGATATAGTACCCAAACCAGAAAGCAAAAGTGTAGTATCTTCCAAGTGGATCTACAAGATAAAACATGCAGCTAATGGAAGTATTGAAAAATACAAGGAAATATTTGTGGCTAGAATATTCTCTCAAAAGGAGGGAATTGATTATGAAGAGACATTTGTGCTAGTAGCAAGGTACACATCCATCAAAACCATCATGGCACTTGCTTCCATGATGAAGTGGAATCTATGCCAGATGTATGTAAAGACAACCTTCCTGAATGGCGTGATTGATGAAGAAGTATACATCGAACAACCACAAGTATTTGAGGTCAAAGATAGAGTGACTCATGTATGTAAGTTGAAAAAGGCTCTGTATGGACTGAAGCAAGCTCCTAGAGCTTGGTATGGAAGAATAGATAAATTCTTGACAAGCTTGGGATTTACCAAAATTAAAGTTGATCCTAACCTTTACCTTAAGGTTATGGATGATGAACGTGTCATATTATTACTATATGTAGAAGATCTAGTTCTGACAGGAAATGAGAAACAGATTGCAGAAAGCAATAAGAATCTAGCTAAAGAATTCAAGGCGAAAGATCTTGGATTGATGCACTATTTTCTCTGGCTGGAAGTGTGGAAAAGCCCAGAAGGAATCTTTATGAACTAGTTGTTAACACCTTTACCTAGCAGAAGGTCGAAGAGACCATGGTAAGGAAGAAATAATGGTTGTTTAAAAAAAATTGGTTAAACATTATGGTATAAAAGTATAACAAAGAGCGAGTAAGCGATGAATTATCACGGGATCCAACGGTGTAAAGCGAGGAAATGGAAATCGACGGCTTATAATATGTTCGCTTTATGAAGATGCGAGAAGGATAAGGACATACGTGTTCGAGGAGATATGAAGAACAATGGTAACAGATCCGGCTTGATGAAATCTACGGTCATTGTGAACTCCGCCTCGTAGACTTGGACGTTTGATAAAACGAAGAAGCTCCCCGGAATAGGGTACGTGTAGCCTCATCTGACGGCTAGAAAATAAAGGTAAAATACATCAACGGTCGTCGATGGATCTAGAGTGGGGAGATGCACGGTGGTTGGAGACAAAAGGTGGTAGCGGAATGGAAACCATGGTACACGCGGCAGATTGTGGTGCATTCCGCGAGCAAAAGCGGTTTGGCGGAAACCGCCGAAGGGGGCATCCGGAGTGGGGTCCTATATAAGTAAAGTTGACTTATTGAAGAACTATTTTTTATTCACACTGGACGAATGAGAAGGACCTACGTGCTCGCCACCCTCTAACAGTCAATCTCGCATACATGCGGTCACAGTAATAGGTAAGTCCCGAACGCTTGAAATTCGTCCACCAAATTACCGTTGTTGTATAAATTATGGATAAAGGAAAAGATTTGCAAGGGTTTAGTCGTAATTTGGACGATAGAGAAGAATACCTGGTTGACAGGGACAGAGGAGTATGTGACCCTTTCTTGTCTGTAGGAAGTGTATCAGTTAGCAAAGAGATATTATGGCAATACAATTCGCAGGGTAATGATGTCCTAAATGCTTGTAAATCATTTTTATATCATTTTGTTGTTGAGCAAACCTTGCATTTTCCTGAGTTTGCAGAGTGGTTCGCAGTTAACTATTCTTCTTCTCAGAGAGTTATTGTAAGTCAGTCTACGTCTAGGATACTATGTAAAATTGATGCCAAGGTCATCCGTGAAAACCTGAACTTGCCCGACAACTACCCTGATAGTCGTGAGCCTGTAAATGAGTCCATTTTAATTGAAGTGTACAAAAAATGTGAAACTGAGGTTTGCTGCAAATTCTTGTCCAGCATCTTGAACGAGGGTCAGTCATTAGATGGTATTTTTCTGCCGTATCATGTTCACATTTTCAGAGATGAAGTTCAGTTAGTTGTGTCCTTAGTCTGTCAAGTCTTGGGCCTGGATGATGACTGTCATGTCAATGAAGTCATCTTAGGCTTCTTGTTAAAAATGAGTTTGATCGGTTCTGAGTCTCAATCAGTCCATGTCTTCAGTTTAGACGAGTATATAGCAGAAGCTATTCATCTCCAATTGAGTGAGTTTCCAAAAGTCAGGTTTTTTAAGTTTCAAACTTATTTGCTGAACATGTTGCTATGTTCGAATATCACCGAATTACAGTTCCTGAGTACTATGTTCTCTTCAAATTTACCCAAGCAAATCAACATGTTTGAATTTACAAATTCTATCATGTCAGAAATATACAAGATGATATTTGATGAAGTGTTGCCCCGAGTATTAGATGAAACAAAAAGCATGATGCAATCCTCACATGAGGATAGGGTCGGAGATTGGTTTTTGTATAAGGATTTCACTGTTTTGAGAATATATGGCTTTACTGGAGAGCCTTATAGGCTGCTTGCCTTTCTTATTCCTAGGATTTTTGCATTAGAGTATATGAGACAAAGAGTGCATGTAGAAGAAGAACACTTTGGAGCCTTTAAGAAATCTTCAAATATCAAGTTCCTTCTCAAAGTTGGTTCTTTTATTTTCAAAAATAAAGGTGCTCTGGTGTTTATAGAAAAATTGTTGGGAAGCATGGAATTTCAAAAGGAACAAAGGGTAAATTATGATCCCCATCACATAATTTCCCTGATAAAGCAGGCAAATAAAAACAAGCCATTTGACCACCAAGTTGTTGAAGGTCTGAACGAGACAGCCAATTTGTTTCATTTTATGGAAATTCCAGGATCTAATGAAAATACAAGCAGTAGACCGGTTGCAGTATCTCAAGTGACAGATGGTCCTAATATTTTGGTTAAAAGAAGTCTTTCTGAAGTTGAAAGGATGGAAGTGGATGAGGATGATTCACATAAAAAAGCCAGATTGTTTCAAAATGATAAAGTTTTGAGTGAAGTTATTTCAGATGATTTAAAAAGAATTGCTTTGGTTCCTACAAAATCTGTACATGTGAGTCAGTTTTCCTTTGAAGGTGTAGATAATACAGAGTCAAGCCTAGTTTTCAAGTCTAAAGAGGAGCTCATGACTAGTTATGTGGAGAAACAAAAGCAGTCCCTAGAAGAGACAAGGAATTTACTCCCGCGGGTGAGGAGTTTAAATAATCCAAAAACTTCCTTGATTTCTACCAGGGACATAGAAAGAAATACTTTTAAATTGGCCATGGTAAGTGATAAGAAGATGTCAGAAATGGAAGTGAGATTAGACAAGATAAGTGTACCAGACAAAATATAGTTACATAAGCAAACAAGAGACATTATTTATTCAGATTTATTGCATGCTATGATGAGAGGTAATAAGTTACAAATTTTGGTAGACAAGTTAGAAGTTCAGTTAAAACATGAGAAGGTTGAAAACAAGGCTAATGCCATTCAAATTAAAAAGTTGCAAGCAGACATCATAAGCTCAGGAAATGAAAGAGGTAACACCCAGGAAATCAAAAGACTTCTAGAAGAAAAGGACAATGCCCTCCAGGTATTGAAGAAAAGGTTAAAGATTCCAAGCACATAACATGTTCAATCATCCGAATTATTAGCATTACAAGAGGAGAAGGACAAGATTCACCAGGACATGATGGAGCATAAAGGAAAGGCTGTCAAATTACAAGAAGAAAAAGACAAATGGGAAACAGAGCGGAATGAGCTAATAGCACAAATCTCCCTGCCGAAAAAAGACCAAAACGACGAAAAAGAGATCATGGAGGAATTAATGAGCCAAACTCCCATTGATGAAGACCTGTCTATTGTGAATATTGAAAAACCATTGAATGATTTTTCTGCAGATGACCTACTAGTGCCCATGTCCCAGGTCAGCCTGAAAGATGAAGAGATAAGAGAATTGAAAGAGGAAAATGAAAAAATCAAGTATGAGTTAGCCAAAGTGAATGAAAATAAAAATAAAATATTGCAAGATAGAAATCAGCTACAGAAGAAATTTAATGGATTGAAAGAAAGAAACATAGGAAAGGGCCCTCTCCAGGGAGCAATGCACATAATTTGGGATACATTATCCGTAGAAATTACTAAATTCAGGCATTATTTGCACTTCATTGATGATGAAAGCATATTGATCAATTTGGCCAATCAAAGACTGAAGTTAGTAAATGAAACTAAGGAGAGGAAACCCCTTGGCACAGCTCAGAATGCGCTAAATTTCTTAAATTCATTGACTTACCAAAAATTGCATGATATAGGAGTAATGGACAGAGTAGCAATGGTACTGTGGGCCAAAAGGTTTATTCATAAACACCATCTAATGAAGACAGTACAGGACAAAGCTGATGAAATGGTCTCACAGGTTAATGACTTCAAACAGGCTTTCAAAGAACTATTTGAAGACGACCTTCCTTCCTTTTGGGACGAGGATGGACGAATGTTTTCTCAATAGCATTATCACAGCCTGTTGGTACAAAGCCGCATGGATCATTCTAAATTCGACTATCTAGAAAAAGGGCTGATAGGGAAAGTCATCGTGGATAAGCTGATGGAATAGTTTGAGATATTACAGAAATTCCTGATCATCAGGGGAGGGTTGCCTAAGGTGTCTTATGAAGCTTACATGGAGCTGGAGGTGTCCATTCGGGAGATGATTGAATATGATATTCCAAACGCGGAGCAATGGAGAGCCATAGAAAGATTCGGAAAAACGAAGTATATCCTTCATTCATGAAGACAGGTGTTGTGCGCTGAGGAGCTGCTTGGATGGGCTTTGTTACCGAGTTGATTTTAATTTAATGATATGTTAGGATCGAAGCTAGTAGTTTATTCCTTGGAGTTAGGAATATAGTTACAAGACTTTGATTAAGCAGGTTATTCAGTTATAAATCTTCTTGGAAGATGAATCATTTTATGTATATAAGTGCATTTATTTTATGTGATGGGGGTTGGAAGCCATCCTATTGTTGAAATTTTTTGAAGACATATATTTTTGAATAACAAGTCTAAATGCGAGTGAGGGTTATCAAATATTCCTGCGTCATTTACATTACAATCTGTGTTTCTCTTCTTTTGTGATTGTTTTTTTTCCAATGTAACACTTCATTCTGTTTTTCTTCATCTCTGAAACATAAGTGTTAAATGGTTAGAATTCATATTGGTTATGCTCTGATGATTGTTTCAGATATTTTACAAATATTTCTGCTAAAGTTAATATAGAACTCATCTCATGGTGCTCTGTATTAATGGGCTGTTCATTATTTCTTCTGTTCCACATGAACTAAATGAATGACTGTGATTGAATGGTTACCTTGCCCTTGATAAAACCTTGCTCATATGATCTTGTGATATTTTTATGTATATGTGACTCCATTTCCCAATGGTTATGTGTTGTTTCAACCATTTATACAATCTTTGAGTGTTTATTTATATCTGGTCTTGTTAAATCTGTATTTGAGAGATCCCTCTCTGAAAAGAAAAGCCAGTTTCTTTCTAAAAGTGGTTTTTGCTGTTACCTTTGGGATTTACCTTTGCAACTTGGGTACGTTCTGAGTGTTAACACCAGGGAAAGTATGCAGTGGAAATATTAAAAGATTTTCTATGTTGGATTGTAAAGACATGGCCACACCCATGGATACCAACCTGAAGTTGTTATCCGATGAATCATCAAAGTTAGTGGATGTAACTCAATACAAACATATTATTGGGTCGTTAATGTATCTGACGAATACCAGGCCAGATATATGCTTTGCTGTGATAACCCTGAGTCAGTATCTAAATAAACCTAGATGTGTTCACCTGATAGCTGCAAAGCATGTGATGAGGTACCTAAAAGCTAGGATAGACTTTGGAACATACTATAATAGAGATCATGACTACAGACTGTATGGATATACAGATTTAGATTGGGAAGGAATTGCGACAGACAGGAAGTGCACCTCAGGTGGATGTTATTGTCTGGGATCCACCATGATCTCATGGTTTAGCAAGAAAAAATCTAGTGTTTCTCTCAGCACGACTGAAGCAGAGTACATAGCAGCTTGCTCCACCAGTTGTGAAGCCATATGGCTTTGAAATATGATGTCAGGTCTATTTGACAAGGAGTTGGATGCCATAGTGATTGTATGTGACAACCAGGGTAGTATAAAGATGATAGAGAATCTTGTGTTCCATGATAAATCAAAGCACATAGTAATATGATATTTATACATAAGGAATATGGTACAAAAGGGAGGGAGATATACAACTCCAATACGTGAGTACCGATGATCAAGTTGCTGATGTGCTGAACAAGCCTATATCTCGAGTAAAGTTTGAATACTTCCGTGACAAGATGGTGTAGTCTAAAAAGGCTTTCCTTTCAAGGAGGAACAATGATGATGATACAGATATTCCTTGTAGGAAGGAACGATGATGATATGAACCCTCCTTGAAAAGGGGGATAAGGTTGATGATACAAACCTTCATAAAAAGGGGGAGTGATTATGAGACTGTCATTGATGATGGGATGGTAGTGATGTTCCAGTACCAAAGAGGCCAAGTGCGCCTGCAGATGCTGATGAAGTCTGACATTTAGTTGTGAATGATAGTATCCTCTTTTGAGGATGGTATTACAGAAAATAAAACTCTCTTAATGAGAGTGTGTCTGGCTCTTACTAGTTGTGGATGGTCCCGCAAATGGTACTCTCACAATGAGAGTGTTCCTATATTCAGTTTTAGATGCCGTTTAAAATAACACTCGCTTGGGAGTGGTCCTAGATTTAACAAGCTGAGGATGTTCTACAATGATTCATTATGGATGAAAGGTCCTACATTTAGTTGCAAACAAGATATGCATTCAGTTGTAGACTATACTCTCGCATGGAGAGTATGCCTACATTCACTTGTAGATGCTATAGGAAATAACACTTGCTTGGGAGTGGTACTAACTCTGACAACATGAGGATGGTCTACGACGAGTCCTTCTGGACGATAGGTCCTGCATTCATTTAAGGACGAGATCTGCATTCAGTTGTAGATGATGTGGTCTGATATTCATCTGTGGACGATCTAGCTAGTTGATACTATGGACCCTCCTCGTTAAGGCAAAGTAGGTTAATGAGGATTGCATAATCACCTATGTCCTAAAGTGATAGGGATTTATCATCCCACAAAGAGATCATGTGTAGTATAGATAGTGTTGCGACAAAGGATCAAGAAGATCAAAGTGATGCTACAATGGATCAAGAAGATCGAAGTGCCGCTGCAAAGGATCGAGAATATTGAAGTGTTTCTACAAAGGATCAAGAAGATTAAAGTGTTGCTGTAAAGGATAAAAAAGATCGAAGTGCTGCTGCAACAGATTGATAAGATCAAAGTGCTGCTACAAAGGATCGAGAAGATTGAAGTTTTGATGCAAAGGATCAAGTGATCGAGTGCTGCAGAAGATGAAGACGCAACGCTGTAGAAGATGATGTTCCAGTACTAAAGATATTGAATATATTCCAGTAACTGTTCGAGTTGCTGATGATTGTTGAAAACTTCCTATGATGCATAGATGTATTACCTTGATACATCTGAAGATGCTCTCTCTCATTACTCCTATAGTTGATGACGTTGTTTTCAATATAATACCCTTCTTGTTAAGGGGGAGTGTTGAAATATTGTAACTTCGAAGAATATTCTAAATGTATTTTACGAATGTAACCCAAGGGAGATGTCTTATTCCTCCATCGGGATGTTACTATTGTATTTGGTCATCATAGAGTCATGAGGTATAACCTCCATTGTAAGTTGGGTCAACAGTACCCCAACGGATATAATATAATATTGTTTTGAGTCTTGCTAGGTGAATTCAACCTAATCAGCTTAGTGGGGCCGACTTGTTAGGGTAACAGACAAGTGGAAGAAAGAGTATAAATAGAGGAGATGTGTTCCTCATTTGAACACACACACTCACTTGTGTATAATGCATAGGAGATAGAGAGATACATACCAGTAAGGAGGAGGATCACATGTTTTGGGGTTTTATCTTATACATCTATATAGAGGAAGTTTACTGGGTTTTCTTCCCCTTAAGGGTTTCCCAAGATAAATATGTGTCTATCTTATGATTGTGTTTCTTTCAGTGATTCTGCATATGCTACTATTGTGAATTTGGATTAAACAATAATGATATCTATCAAGCATATGAAATCTTAACACTATCTACAATAACACTATTCCATTGAGATCCAAATGAGAGGTTAGGGTGGCCTCCCCAACATCCAACTTGGATGAGAATCTCACTCTCTTGAAATTGGCTCACTAGTAGGGAAAGTGAGCACTCACTGTGCAATGGACAAGCAAGTGCTTTCCAAAATTCCAAAGGCAGATTCTTAAATGATCAAAATACATTCTCATTCCCCATGACATATTTTTATAACCCTTCTAAGGTCATCCAAGGTCGAATTCCCTCACATAGGATTCCTCCAACTCATCCTTGATGTTTAGTAACCTCCATGACACTTGCCCTTCTCCTCAACCATTCATCTTCCTCCAAATTTGAAAGCTGCCACCAAACCCCAAGTGCACCCTATTAGAGGCTATTTTTATCCTTGACATGTCATATTGTCATAGGTATGCAATTAGGTCTGATTTGTCATAAGTCTTCCATCATTGTTGTCATAAAACACAGGGAATCTCTCTCCAAGTGGCACCTAGTTTCTTCCTAGCCTCTTCCTCTTCCATGGGGAGTTATTCCTCTTGACCTATTTGAATCCTTGAGCTGATGATATGTTACTTGAAACCTATTCACCTTCCAATAATGTTCCATTACTCATAATTTCAAATTTGGGGCTAAGTCATGACATGTATAAGGAGGAATATAGCCAACCAAGGTCTCCATGAACCTCCAAATGTCCTCATGAAGCAATGCAACTTTATTTTCTCCATATTTATTATTTGTATGACCTAATTTAATGTGTAAATGACAAACTAAAGTTCTCTTGGTTCCCATAGCTCCCTTATTGCAAGATTTATTGCCTCCTCCCTAGCCTAGGTAACTAGTAGGCGAGTGAAACATTGATAACTAGTAGTCTCATTGGGATGGGGACATGAAAGTCCTCCCCACCCAATATTGCTTGTCCTCAAGAAATGACAAGTTTGTATGCTGCAAAATTTGTTCCTCTTCCCAAGTGGCTCCTTTGCTAGGCAAATCCTTCCATTGTACTAATTATTCTTTGATTGTTTTGCTCCTTAACCTTCTTTCCCTTGTTTTCAATATCTTGTACGGAATGAGAACAAGTTGTCCTTCATTATCCAAAGGGGGTAGAGTATTTGAAACTGAAATATGCTGACCTATAACCTTCTTTAGACATGAAACATAAAATACATTATGAATTTTACTTCCTATGGGAAGCTCCAATTCATAGGGAACTTCTCCAACCTTTCAAATCACTTTGTAGGGACCATAAAACCTTGGTTTGAGTTTTTCTGAACCTTTACCCTTTATGGTGGTTTGTTTGTAGGGCTGAAACCTCAAATATACCAAGTCATTCACTTGGAAGTGCCTCTCCACTCTATGTTGTCCTACATATTGTTTTTGTTGATTTTGGGCAACCTCCAAGTTGTCTTTCAAAAACTTCAAAATTTCTTAACATTCTTGAATTCGATCCTTAGAATTTGGAGCTATACTATCAAAAAAAATGTGGTTAATAAAAGTGGATGCATCATCACCATAAATTTCTTTGAAAGGAGACATGCCAATGGACATATGAAAAGTAGTATTGTAACAAAACTCACCCAAATGCAACCATTTTGTCCATTCTTTTTGTTGTCCACTTACATAGTTCCTCAAGTAGCCTTCCAACCATTGATTCACCCTTTTTGTTTGGCCATCATATTGTGGAAGATATTTGGTGCTAGGTGTCAAATTTCCCCCCACCATCTTGAACAGTACTTTCCAAAGTGCACTAAAAAATATGCTATCTTTGTCACTAGCAATGCTCTTAGGAAGCCCATGCAATCTGGAAACTTCTTTAAAGAATAGTTCAATCAATGTTACAACAATAAAATTGGTAGTAACAACAAATAAATGATCAAATTTAGTGAGCCTATCCACCACTACAAATATGCAATCCTTACCAAGTACCTTGGGCAAACTAGTGATGAAGTCCATGGAAATGCTCTCCCATTTTTGTTCTGGAATAGACAAGGGGTGTAAGAGGCCAGCTGGATGAGTGTGCTCCACTTTATTTTGATGACATGTGGGGAATTAATTAACATATTTCAGAATATCATCCTTTAACCCTTTCCATGATAATATTTCCCTTAACATTTTGTATGTTTTGAAGAAACCAGGGTGACCTGCTAGAGGAGAATCATGAGCTTTCTTTAAAATTTCTCCTTCAAACTCGAACTAGGGACCAAATAGATTCTATATTTGTAGTATATGATTCCTTCATTCAACTTATACATATCATCATGGTTATTCCCATAAAAAATTTCACAAGAAAACCTATCCTTGGCATACTCTACTTCTAATATGGCTTTCTAATTTTCTGCTACATCCATTAGAGAAATAGAAGGTATTCTATATAAGGCATAAACTACCATATTATTCTTTCCCTACCACATTATTATTTCCCTTCAAATATTCAATATCAAAGTCAAATTCTTGAATCTTACTCACCCACTTTTGCTTCCTTTCATTTAGATCCTTTTGAGTGAGGAAGTACCTTAGGATGTTATGGTCAGTTTTGACCACAAATTTGTTTCCCACCAAGTATTACCTAAACTTGATCAAAACATGCATGATGTATAACATTTATTTATCATAAATGGAGCAAATATTCTCATGTGGCTATATATTCCTACTCTCGAAATAAATTAGGTGTTGTCATTTATTTAGGACTGCTCCAATGCCTTCTCCCGATGCATCACATTCCAAGACAAATGGTTTAGAAAAACCAGGAAAGGCTAGAATAAGACAATTGCTTATTACCTCTTTCATTCTTTGGGAATATTTTTCATCCCCTTCATGCCATTGGAAATCATATTTCTTTTTCAAATCAGTGAGAGGTGAAGTGAGTTGGGAGAACCCCTTCACAAACTTCATATAGTAGGTACAAATTCCAATGAATCCTCTCAATTCAATGATATTTTTGGGACGAGGCCATTCTATAATGGGTTTTATTTTTTCCATATCCACCTTCAAACCGTATTGACAAATGATGTGCCCAAGATACAAGATCTCTCTCAAACCAAACTCACATTTTGACAACTTAGCAAACAAAGATTGATCATGCAGAATTTTTAATACTTCTTCTAGATGATGCAAATGTTCCTTCCATGTTTTACTATAAATAAGAATGTCATCAAAGAAAACTAGTACAAACTTACGAATTTTCTTGTGGAAGATATTGTTCATGGATGATTGGAATGTGGAAGGAGCATTTTTCAAGCCAAAGGGCATGGAAAAAAACTCAAAGTGACCATAGTGGCATCTGAAATCAGTCTTTGGTATGTCTTCTTCCCTCATTCGAATTTGATGATAACCAGATCTAAGGTCAATATTTGAGAAGAACTTGGCCCCATGGATCTCATCCATGAGCTCATCAATCCTTAGGATGGGATATCTATTCTTCAATGTCTTCTTATTCAAATCTCTAAAATCAATGCACATTCTCAAAGTTCCATCCTTTTTCTTTACCATAACAACTAAAGAAGCATACGGGTTGGAACTGGGCCTTATGAGACGCAACTCCAAAATTTATTTAATGGCCTCCTCAATATTATCTCCAATCCTTTTGGGGTGTCTATAGGGATGCATTTTTATAGGTTGTGTTCCCATGTCTAAATCAATGATATGTTCCACCCCTCTGTCTGGCGGTCTTCCTGGGGGAAGGTCTCTAAAAACCCTCTCATACTTAGTCAATAAATTCTCTATCTCCTTATGATGATGGGAAACCTTCAAGGGAGGTTTAGAATATGTAATTAAACCTTCAACAACCCATTCTATGTCTCCATGCCTCAAGATAGACCTCATACAATGAGAGGCCACCACTTGATTTGCGTAAGTGTGCATTCCCCTCAACAAGATGGGTTTCCATTCCAATTTTTTGAGCCTCATTTCAAGGACTTGATATTTCACTATATTCTCCCCTAAATAATACAACCATTGTACTCCCAAAACCACATTTGTATCAACCACATTCACTACATAAAAATTGTTAGTGATAGTATGATGTCCTATAGTAACTTGAATCTTTGGAATCCATTTAGTGCAGTTCATAGAATTGTTACCTGGGATGATGACCGTGAAACCATAATTTTTTTATCTTGTAACTTTATCCTCTCCACCAAGGCTACATATATGAAGTTATGAGTGGCTCCTACATCCACTAGAATCGTGACCTTTTGGCCTTGTATGTTACCCTTGAGCCTCAAGGTGTAGAATCTAGGTACACCTAAGAGTACTACAATTTTTCTTGTCTCGAGAGTGGGCTGTTATTATTCTGCTGTTTCATACCCCTATTCTTGGGCTGCAATTTTTGCTTCCTCCTCCCCCCCTCGTCTTCATCATCTTCATAGAAAAATTCAATGTAGTGTGCCTTCCCCTTTGCACACTTATGTCTTGGAACCCAAGGTTGTTGGCATGTGAAATATAACTTCTTTCTTCTAAGTTCTTCTTTTCTTGGTCCTCCTTTATTTTCTTTGGAAAAGGATTCCCTTTTTGATGGTTTCTTACCCTCCTTGAATTTGGAAGGGAATTAGGCTTGGGGGGTATTTGGTTCTTGGAAACACATCTGCAAATCTCTTGTCAAATTCATGGCATCCTTCAATGTAGCTGGCTTATGGGATTTAATAAGCCCTCTCAAATATTTTGTCAATCCTTTAGTAAATTATAAAACCAACCTAGCCATAGATACATCAAAAACCATTAATGAAATATTTTCAAATTCTAACATATATGTTTCAGAAGTTCCAACTTGCTTCAATTGTGGTAGTTCTTTGAAAGGAAGTTCGAGGTCTTTCCTCTAAAATCTCTCCATTAATGCATTGGATAAACCATCATAAGATAAAATATGATAATGTCTCAATTTTATAATACCATGGAACCTCCGATCACTAGCTTCCCCTTCAATATGCAAAATGGTGATTTTCAATGCATCTTCTTCAAACATAAGATTTAACTGAAATACACACTTAATTTTTGCAACTAAGCACTAACAGACATTTGGGAAGAACCATCAAAGGAAGGAACATTTAATTTTCCCATGGTATACTTTAATTATTTATTAATAGGAGGTTCCCTATTCCCACTTCCTCCTTGCTTAAACTGAAGAGAGGCCCTAATGAACCGATCAAAAGGTAGGACTTTCCTACATTCATCACTTAGTTGTTGCCAATCATTTGTTGCTTCCCTCACATCATAAGTAATGTAAGATACATATCTGGACTCTAAAAACTTAGGTATTGTAGGTCTGTTCTGATTCTTGAATTCATGGGGTCGGTTATGAGGTCCAGTATTTGAAAAAATGGCTTCCCCATTGGTCTTCTTCTCATCATGAGGTGAACTACTACTACTCTCGGGTGTTGACTTTCCCCCAAGTTGGATACCCAACAATTCAAACCCTTGCATGAAATGTTTTATGATACCTTAAAGAAATTGTTTAATGAATGTTTTAAGGTCCTCATTATCCCCCTTATAATCCATATCTCCCAATCCTAGTTTTGCCTTAATCTCCTTGTGAAAAGAGCTAACCTCCCCACTTTCTTCTCTTCCACTGTTAATGTATCTAGTCTCACTGTCTAATGGAGGGAGGTAATCATTAGGAAACATGAATAAATAAATCCAACATGTTCTAATATCATGCTATGATACCACTGTAATTACCCTATTCAAAAATTCCAAACAAAGGCAGAATTTGGGGAAAAATTGCCTTGACTAGTCTTAAATCTAGGGGCTTTGAATGGAACAAGAGGGTATATAATTTGGTAGGGACTGATATGGTGAGTATTAGGACCAATCAATGGAATATATGGTAACTTAATAATAGTTTATAGACATTTGCAACTTTATTTGGGGACATTGGAAAAAATGGTAAGATTACTAGTAATTTGTGGTGTAATTCCCCCTAGGGTGTGAGTAAAAATGGCTCTCCAACTCCTCTGCGAACCTCCAAAATTGTCAAGAAGAGTATGTGGAATTACATTAGACTTCATTTAATTTAATTTGGTGTGTTTTTGAGTTCTTAAACATATATGTAAAGCTTCATATTCGAATACATAAGTTTAGTGATATTTGCTTAAGGGAAATGACTTGTAATGGATTAAATTTGACTCATAAATTGTATATGAAATGGTTCAGAACAAAGAATAATTAATGTAAAACATTAGAAAAAAATCAATATCTCACCAACAACATATAACATCAGAGCCAATGCACAACACAAATAAGATATACAACTCCACTGAAATGGGAAACCAACACATGGAAACTAGTCACACCATAGCTTGGAAATGTGGACATTTGCATATGAATTTATGATAATTTCGACTTAAATAGAGGATGGGATACATATTAATATACATAAATAATTCACCCATGCTTTGGAATCAATTGGACTCAACAAGGTGCAACCACCATTCAGACAAGTACACCATCATAGAGAAATATGGAAATATTGAAGTAGGGATTGCGAGAATGGGAGGAGAGATGGGTCATGAATAGTAGAATATTCCTATATACAATAAAAAAATCCATTAATCTCCAAATTAGAGGTCATTTTTTCCTCTCCAACAACCAAATCAGATGATAATCTCACTCTCTCAAAATTGGCTTACTAGCAGGGTATGTGAGCACTCACCGTACAATGGACAAGCTAGTGCTTTCCCAAATGCCAAAGGAAAATTATAAAAAGATAAAAAACCATTATAATTCCTCATGACATATTTTTATAACCCTCCTAAGGCCCTCCAAGGTCAAATTCCCTCCCATAGGCTTCCTCCAACTCATCCTTGATGTTTAGTAACCTCCATGACACTTGTCCTTCTCCTCAACCCTTCATCTTCCTCCAAATTCAAATAGCTGCCACAAAACCCCAAGAGCATCCTATCAGAGGCTATTTTTATCCCTGACATGTCATATTTTCATAGGTATGAAATATTTTCTGCAATCAGGTCTGATTTGTCATAGAATCTTCCATCATTGTGGTCATAAAATGCAGGGAATCTCTCTCCAAGTGGCACCTAGTTTCTTCCTAGCCTCTTCCTCTTCCACGGGTAGTTATTCCTATTCACCTATTCGAATCCTTGAGCTCATGATATTTTAATTGAAATATATTCACCTTTCAAGAACGTTCCATGACTCATCAATTCGCATTTGGGGCTAAGTCATGACATGTGTAAAGAAGAATCTAGCCACCCAAGGTCTCCATGAACCTCCAAATGTCCTCATGAATCAACAACACTTTATTTTCTTCATATTTATTATTTTTATGACACAATTTAATGTGTAAATGACAAACTAAGGTTCTCTTGGGTCTCATATCTCCCTTATTTCAGTATTTAATGCCTCCTCCCCAACCTAGGGAACTGGTAGGTGGGTGAAACATTTCTAACTAGTAGTATCATTGGGATGGGGACATGACATTTTTTGATGGCCAAGTCTAAGATAGATGCTTAAAACATTGGGTTTCTTATCCTTTCACATGTACTCATTCCTCCCAAATAGTCAGCATCACTTATGCCATTTTGCGGTCCTCTTTATTGTTGGTTTGATTACTTGAATATTGTTAAAATACAAACATAGGATTTCCATGTATAGTATATGCATGAATGGTTATGATTTTGGAAACTTTAACATGAAGAACTTGTTATATATCGATGGTCCTCCATGCACTCATGGTAATATAGGGTTCATAAATAGTTTTAGGTGCTCTTTATTTTCTATAAATTGTTCATTTCAAGAACACTCCAATGGTCAAGAATTCTTTATGAAAAGGAAAGCATCCATATTTTTTGTTGTGCATGCAATACGTAGTTTGTCTCCTAATTAAGAGTTGTTAATTAAACTATAACTTTTGTACACCATCAACTTCTCATCAAATACACCTTGTATTGAGACTACCTTTATACGTCCCCTTGGTGCATAAGGCAACAAACATTGATTACTTGTATTTTTTTTATTTTCAATGGGATTAATGTGAATGTATTGCTCCATTTGAACTTTTTCTTTTATAACATTATTGCAGTTCGACATTTACTATTGAAAAAAATCCCATGCTTATATAATAATTGTTTGCTATACTATTTGAAAAAACCAATTGTATTGTGCTTACTAATACCACCGATACAATGTTCAATATTTTTGAAATCAGGATTTTGATGATGAGCGGCCTGTCTACCATCTTCTGCTACACCTCACTACAATTTCAAATTGAGATAAGGCTACAAAAGAGCACAAATAATAGAGGAAGTATACTAAGGATGGTTGAATCAACCACCTATTCGATTGACACTATGTCCATATTCACCAAATAGGAATGTATACAATAACACAAGTTCTTCACATGTTAGCAATGAAGTAAATGAAATAGAGGTTGGTATGGATGATTTATTATGGGATACAGGTTCCATGGATGTGATTTTTTTAGATGCATTCTAGGACGATGAGATAGGGGGTGATTCTCATATCATTGCTGCCTTCTTCAACATCTTGAAATCTTCTTCCACCACCCCTCTTTTTGGACCTAGCCTATCAAAGTATACCTAGATAGGGACTACAATGTTGCTATACAACTTGGAAGCAATGTATGGCATGTCCAATACGTGTTTTTCGACACTTTTGAGGTAATTGATCATCAAGTCCCTTATGTTTTGAAGAATATTTTCACACAATCAACATTAAAAATGGTCGATTTTATGAATGTTAAATGACATTGAACATTTCTATTGCCCACTAACTACAGGTTATAAATATAAGGTACTTCTAAGTGATAATGTCTCACTCAACAACTGTGAAGAGGTAAATCAAATGTTGAAAATGTTGGGTTTTGAGTACATATTATATCATGTGTATGCGAATGATTGTATTCTATATAGAGAAAAATATGTAGAAAAAGAGATATGTCCAAAATGTGGGTACAAAAAGTACCATAAATCAAGAAACAAGGGTAAATCACATGGTCCTCCTCATAAGATATTGAGGCACATGCCTATAATCTCAAGGATTCAAAGGCTCTTTCATTGCAAAGAATTAGCTATTCTATAGGGATGTCATGCCTAGCACATAAATGAGTCAAGAGTTATGCAAATCTCAATAGATTTGGTATCCATGAAGCATACAGATGACATGTTTCCTGATAAATTCAATGATGAAGTACAAATCCTTTGATTGAGCATAGCCATGGATAGTGTTAACCCATATTCCCTCTTAAACACCAACTATTTTATTTGGCATGTAGTAGTAATTAATAACATTATTTACCCATGGTTGTATGTGAATAATGAACATCTTATGCTGGATCTTATAGTCTCTCGTAGAAGACAAGTGAAAAATATGAATGTTTACCTATGACCATTGATTAATGAATTGAAGGAATTATGGGAAGTGATACAAGTAGACGTTGTATCAAGACAAATCCCAATATAGAGGAGTTTTAATTTTTATGGAATATGTGCGTACGCCACACATTATTATCCAAGATTAGGAGTTTTCTCTAGTAAACATGTTGATTGATTTGTTTATATTTGTAATAATATTTTTTGGCATAGTTAATTTGGTGTGTTAATGCAAAAATTTGCTCAACATGCTCTATCTAGCCTACACCATTTACATACATCCATATCCTAACCCATTTGATTCCCACACCCATGTTTAGCCTATATTCTTCTCCTAAAGGCTCAAAAATAATTAAATAAGGGCTTAAAAAACCCCAAAAGAGCCAAAATAGCTCACAAAGGAGGCAAAAGGCTCACAAAGGAGCCAAACGGATCACAAAGGAGCTAAAAGGATTACAAAGGGGCTAAAAGGCCGAAAAAGGGGCTAAAAACCCTAAAAGGGATTAAATCCCCCCAAAGGAGCTACAAAATAAGGAAAAAGGGCTTAAAACCCTAGGTAGGGACCAAAACCCCAACCAAGGGCTAAAATCCCTAAATGGGAGAAAAATGATATAAATAGAGGGGTGGGGGATCACTACCACACATGATTCCTCCTCCCTATCATTATAATGCCCGTGTGAGTACCTTGAGGGACCTTTCACTCTCAAGCTATTCACCCCCCACAGTCAATTTCCTCCATTTGCTCATTCCCTTGGTGTGTAGAGTAAAAAATCCACCCAATACTAGCTTGTGGAGAGGAATCTTCTGAGTTTGGGCATGGTGGCCCTCTTTCAAATTGAATAGGAAGGTATACTGTTTCATGTTTGTTCTTTTAATTTGTAGACTGTAGATGATTCGTATTTGTTTTGTTTTCTAACAGTTTGCTGCAGCTTGTCTTTTCTCCATTGACTCTACCCTTTCGTCCTCTAGACGAAAGGGAGGTACTTCTTCATGTAGCCAGGGTTTTTGCTTGGCTACAGTTTGGTGACTCCACCAGGTCGATCCCCCAGGATCCCTAGGGTTTAATAGGTTTTACAGGTTCTTGCATTGGTTTTGAATAATGGTTTAGTAGTTTTCTTTTAAGGGGTTAGTTTATTTCAAGCTTGCATTCATTTATGTTCCTGGTCAAGCCCTTCTGAGGTTGACTCGAACCCGTTCAGCCACAGTACTAGTTACTGTCGGCCGTTCTTGGTTCTATTTTTAAATTTTCCATATTTTGGGCCTAGTTGCCTATTTCGAGCTGAAAGGAGTGACCCAGTCACCTATTTAGCCCAGAATAGAGTGACCCAGTCACCTGTTTGGCCCCGACAGGAGCGACCTGCCTCTCTAAGCTCAGTCGCTGCTTGTTTCGGCCCAGAAGCGACCAGTCACCTATTCAGGCCTAAAAGGAGCGACCTAGTCGCCTATTCAGGCCCAAAAAGGGAGACACGCCTCTCGGGTTGTGTGTCATTTTTGTTCGGACTGTTTGTGTGGCTCAGTCGCCACTATCCAGCAACCAGAAGCGACCTGTGTTTTCTGCAAGTAGTCTTACATTCGGTGGTGTATATGGTTAAGCTATTTACAAATGCAAATATATCTAATACTTGGTTATATTTATGCAAGTTGATTTCATTATTTCAGTCTTAAAACTTAGTGGAAATTAGTGTCCTTACCTAGCCCTTCCTCCTCTACTCAGTCATCACCCTCGAGGGTATTCTGAGATAAGATGAAGGGTTGAGAAAGTGTAGTAATAGTCACTTGTCATTGATATTTATTTAATCCATTAAAAACAACTGTCTTGGAAGCTATAGGGGGTGGAAACCATTGGGGGTTTCACGACGTTTGCATCCTCCCTATTGAGCAACCTTGCATTTGAGGAGTGACCTGTGGATCTAAGAGTAGGCTTGTTACCACTTTGATGAGGGGCCATCAGTCCTTCTTGGCCTAAGAGGGATACAAAACAGGGTAGTCACACTGTAGATTATCATTTTATAGTTTTATAGTGCATTTTGGTTCTGTTCATTTTTGCTGGTTCATATGTTACAGGTTGTGTTGCCCATTGCCTAAAATGTGCATAATTTCCAGTACTGTTTGCTTATAACATGATTAACAAATAGTAAAATAAACATAACTCATAAACAAAGTACGCACATAGCCATACCATATAACTCAACCAAACTTGGCTCATGACCCCGAGCGAGCCTTTAAAACCAACCAATTTACTTTAAATCAAATTTTGCAGTTTGAGGACATAAGTCCCTAATTGCCTTAACCTTGGGAAGTGCTTGGGCTATTCCCTAAAACTCATTGTGAGGAGTACCACAGGAACCCCAAAGTAGCTGGCCAACGAGAGGAATTGCCAAGTGAAATGGGAAACGACCCCTACCGATTGACTAGAACGCTTACGAGGAAAAAGTGAAGCACTGTCTTCTGGCAGTCTTGGTGGCCGAGTGAACACCTGTCAGCCAATAGGAATCCATTAAATCGGGGTCCAATTTTCATTACCGGTTACTATCAAACAAACACCATTGATCCACCACGTTATTCCTCATGCCTAAGAGGCGATCCACCTCAGTTTGGGTCATTTGACCATCACCATCGAGGCGTCTGTCGACAACCCTCTTCACCGTCAAAAGGCCATAAAACCTTTGATTCTGACTCAGATTCCTACTAATCCGAGCCAAACCTGCACATAGCACCGTTTAGCCCCATGGATGGCGTGAATCATGAGCCCTTCTTCAGAGGGGTAGTTGGTAGTGGACCCACGTTCGTGGTGTGATGTCCCCGATTTTGACCCCAGTTACATTAAAAGGTACATGATGTATATATTGTAATTAATCATGGTGAGGAGCTAAAAGCAAAATCCCCACCATCGATTTGGTTGTGTATGTTTTTGCAATAGGGATCATTGCCGATGGTATATCGTGCTACCCGACACACTATAGTATTGGCATCATGTAAATACGCACATCAATTAAAATAAACCTACATCCAGCTACGACGGTGCAACGATAAATGAAAAGGGCATGATTCCTAAGGTTAAGGGGGGGGTTGTCTAACTCGTGGGGCTCATTGGGAGTTGCCATGTGTCGACTATTATACCAAAATCCTGTCACCATCATGTGATAAGACCTTTGACATACCTACTTGCCCTGAATCCCAGCTATTGGAGTGAAGACTAAATAGTTTTTTATCAGTCTGTCATACAAATTCCCAGCACCGCACATGCTCCTTTATCCAGGAGCGGTACCCCTGCTCGCACCACCTTTCATCGGTTGTCCATAAGTGGTGCCACCGCCCATTGCCCTTGGTTCATAGGCAGTTATTACCAGAACCGCTCTGTCATAGAAGGAGAAGCGTGGTGCCCTGGGTAAAAAGGGAAAAAGAGAAGCTTCTCGAGGCTTCTAGATGATAAACCTCGAGACATCCCTTATCCCTACTGCTGTGGGTTGGTTGAGCTCGAGATCCCTCATCCTAGGATCTTAGAGGCCACCCCACCCACTAATTTCTCAACCATCTCTATCCATTAAAGCCCTATAAATATGAGCTCATAGCCATGGTTGAGGGGAGAACATTGAAGGTATTGTTATGTTGTTGGACCGATTCTTAACCCAAGATCATTTGGAGAGAGCATAGAGAGCTAGAGTCGGAGCTTTTGGGGATGAAGAGATGGTTTCATGGAGATGCATGTCAACACTAAGGATTGGTTGTAAAATTCTTAATATTTTTAATGCAAGTTGATTTTCTGTCCCATATATATTGTTGATGTTTGATTTCAGATATATATTGCTAGATTCCTTAGTCACTAGCATAGATTAGTAGATCATATTCTGGTTGCTTTGATTTGTTTCGTGTTGAGCTTGATTGCAGGTACATAGGTGGACTATCAAAGCCTTGTATTCCAGATATCTACAGCGTCTAGGGAGAGTTATCAGCCTCTGTGATCTATTTGTTCTGGATCTGAACCATTCAGACCAGCGGAACACCTTGCTATTCGCAGGAGGTGAAATATTCCATTTAACAAATCTGGCGACTCCGCTGGGGTCATATATCCTTGCGACAAATCTGGCGACTCATGAGAGTCAGAAGGGTAAAGTCAGATATCCTTGCTTGCTTTGTAAGGACATGCACTTTACTTACCTTTGTCCTCTCATGGATGAAGCTTCTAAGTTGTTGGAAGATATTATTGTTTCTCTTCAACGGCTTCCAACAGGTTATCGTAAGTTGTCTCTTGAACCCCCATTGGTTGATAAAGTGGTCGATCTAGTTCTAACCTCGGTCGATCCCACTCTTCCGTTGAAGAGTGAAATTGAAGTGGTCAATATAAGTCCATCCTTAGTTGATCCCACTCTTCTTTTAAAGAGTGAAGTTGAAGTGGTCAAGTCGACGTCATCTCCACCCGATCCCACTCTTTCATCAGAGAGTGTTAAGATTGAAGTTGTCTATTTGACCAAATCTTCGTCTTGTTCTTCTCTTCCAGTAGAGAATGAACCAAAACTTGCCGAATTTTTTATTCTTCATTCTGATTGTTCTTGACAAGAGGAAATTTTGTCTATTTCGACAGAACCCTCTCCAAGTACTAAGGTTATTTACTTTGACTGGAGTAACCTAACAGAGTCTCGTCTTCATTCAAGTGTTCCTTTCCAGATAGTTGTGAATGTTACTGCTAGGCAGATACTTTGCGCTATTGTTGACGAAGGGCTTCTGTTAGTAGTCTATCCTCAGCTGCTTGGCAAGCTTTAGGTTCTCCTTAGGTTGTGCCATCCATCGATCAGATACTGGCTTTTAATCGAAGACCTACTGCACCTTTAGAGACCCTTCCTTATTTGCTTATTACATTAGGAGGGAAAACTGTCTGTATTGATTTTATGGTGGTCTAAGGTCCTTTAGATTTCAATCTGCTCCTTGGATGTGATTATGTTTATGCCATGAAGGCTGTTGTGTCCACACTCTTTAGAGTTATGAATTTTCCCCATGATGGGAAGATTGTGACCGTTGATCAGCTTTCCTTTGTTACACCTGACCATCGCATTACTCCTAGTAATCAGACAGCCCTGAATGTGCCGCATGTTCTTGTGGTCCCTCCCCCTTCTTCTAGTTAGCTTCTTCCCATCATTGGTAAAATGGGGGGGCATGGCTCTAGTCTATGGATATCATAATGGAGCTAAGATACTAGCTTTTATGAAATGGGGGCAACCTACCAACCTTTGGATATCATGTTCGGTAGGAGCATGTTTAAGAGCATAGTTTACCCTATGGTTTCAAGCTCCTTAAAAAATAAAACCACTCCTTAAGCATAGTTTACGCTTTTGGTTTCAAGCTTGCATAAAAATGAAACCATGTCTAGAGCATAGTTTACGTTTTTGGTTTCAAGCTCGTTAAAAAATAAAACCACTCCTTAAGCATAGTTTACGCTTTTGGTTTCAAGCTTGCATAAAAATGAAACCACGTCGAGAGCATAGTTTACCCTTTGGTTTCAATCTCGTTAAAAAATAAAACCACTCCTCAAGCATAGTTTACCTTTTGGTTTCAAGCTTGCATGAAAATGAAACCATTCTTGAGCATAGTTCATTTTCTATTTCAAGCTCGTTAAAAAATGAAGTAGGTTTCCTTAAGCATAGTTTACCTTTTGGTTTCAAGCTTGCATAAAAATCACACCATGTTCCAAGCATAGTTACCTTCTGTTTCAAGCTTGTGTAAAAATGAAACAGATCCCCTTCCCTTGATTCGAGTCTTCACTTTAGTGTTAGAACTTGAACCTTCGCCTGCCCGATTCTCATTCTTCCTACCCCCCAGGTGAACATTTTAACATTAGTAACCAGGTTTTTAGGTTGGGTATGGAAGAAGAATTGTCAGATGAAACGAAGTTTGGGGGCATGTCGAGCCGCTAGAAACCATGCTAGGGGTAAGCTTTGCTAGAAATCATGCTGGGGGCAAGATTCCAACCTCTGTATATCATGTTAATGGGATTTTTCAAGCATAAGTTTACCTATTGGTTTCAAGCTTGCATAAAAATGAAATCAATCTCCGAGCATTCTTTCAACTGATCTTCGAGCTCGTTAAAAACAGTAAGATGGTGTTGAGCTTACTTTTCAATTTTCGTGCTTTGGTTAAAACATGAAAAGTGGTTTGAGCTTAGTTTATTACCTTTTCATGCTCTGGATTCAAACATGAAAAATTCTAATGGAGTTCTCTTTAAACTCTTTTCAGGCTCCCTAAATACAAAAAGATTGTCGAGCGATATTGTCTTCTTCACGCTCGTAAAAGTATTTGAAGAGTCGTCCGTCCGACGGTAGGTTATCTCTTTCTCGGTTCGGATAGGACTATTTACGAGAAAGGAACACTCCAGCCAATCATGACTGGAAGAGTTCTCTAAGGTATGATTTTATATTTTTTTCAGGGTTTAGAGACTAAATCATACGAAAATGGACCCCCATGGAGTCTTCTTCCATATTCGTTCAGACTCTATAAACATGAATGATACCGAGTTTTCTTTCAGTGGACTCATTAAATTAAACATTGAGAGACTCATTTTGGGAACGAACCCCTCCTCTCTCAGGTTCGTAAAACATATGAGACTGGACTTGTCTTCTGACAAGCTATATTGAGTGTTTGTTACTCTCTTTGAACTCATAAAACCGAAAAGAGGCACTCATTGATCATGATGGGGGAAATGGGAAGGGAAATCATTTTGCAACTAATGGCAGTTGTTTGTCATTACCTTTGAACATGGCACTTCTCTGCACAATCATGTCAGTCAATTGGGTATTCAACTGATCCCCGTGATGATCCACTTTCATGAGTCATGTCAATCCTTTGAGTCTTTCAAAAGAACGCATTGTCCACTGTTGCATTGTGTATCTGTCCTGTTTAGTCATGCTGCCAAGTCCTTTTTTCATGCCGCCCGATGTTCAAAGGGGATTTGAAGAAGTCTTACCTCTGCAGTCTACACAGTCTTTGTGTCGGTATCTTTGAGTCAGTCATATGGTTACTACATTCACATCTTTCCAGAACTATGTTCCGAGTTTCGTGTCATCGATGTGGGACTCATCATGGCCCTCCTTCGACGAGACTATTCCCGTCAACATCAGCTAATCATCTGAGAAATAGTCTTAGAAACAATATTTAGTACCTTGAGATCTGTATGCCTTAATGATAGATTCTCTCGCTCTCGACATAGGTTCACATCATTGACCTTTGATCGATAGAATCGACTGGGTGTTCGACATCAGGACATCTATTCGCACTCAGTAGATTATACTAGGGTACCTTGGGAATCATTGACATTAATGGTGATCTCCCTCGCACTTGTTAACGGTTCATATCATTGGCCGGTAATCAAGTGGTTTCTACCATGTTCGACTTCAGATCATTGTAATCACATGGATAGAATCGTACTTTGTGGAAGACGAGATGAAGACCCTGGGCATTTGTTTAAAAGCGCTCATTGCTTTTTCCCCAGGTTGCGATGGAGTTTTGTGTATCTAGCATGGATCCACATTTGTGTGGTCATGGCAATGCTCAAATTTGTGTCCGTATGACATAGATCTATGTTGTATGTCTGGTAGCTATGTCCAAGTTTGAGTCCTCTATCACATGGATCTACGTTGTATTCTTGTAGCAATGCTTGTTTATTCCACTCATGGATCTGCCTTGTATTGGTCTGCAGCTATGAGTTTGGTTACTTGTGTCTATGAGTCAACATACTGATGTACTATAGATGCCTACTTGACTGCATACTCCGATCGAGCCGACATTTTCATCTCCTGGAGACGACTTGTTCTCAAATCTCTCGTTTATCGTATCACTCTAAGACTCATGCTTTGGGGGGCATCCTGTTATACCAAAATCCTGTCACCATCATGTGATAAGACGTTTGACATACCTACTTGCCCTGAATCCCAGCTTCTGGAGGGAAGACTAAATGGTTTTTTATCAGTCTGTCATACAAATTCCCAGCACCGCACATGCTCCTTTATCTAGGAGCGGTACCCCTGCTCGCACCGCCTTTCATCGGTTGTCCACAAGCAGTGTCACTGCCCATCGCCCTTGGTCCATAGGCGGTTATTACCAAAACCGCTCTGTCATAGAAGGAGAAGCGTGGTACCATGGTTAAAAAGGGAAAAAGAAAAGCTTCTTGAGGCTTCTAGATGATAAGCCTCGAGACATTCGTTATCCCTACGGCTGTGGGTTGGTTGAGCTCGAGATCCCTCATCCTAGGATCTTAGAGGCCACCTCAACCACTAATTTCTCAACCATCTCTATCCATTAAATCCCTATAAATATGAGCTCATAGCCATGGTTGAGGGGAGAACATTGAAGGTATTGTTATGCTATTGGACTGATTCTTGGCCCAAGATCATTTGGAGAGAGCATCGAGAGCTAGAGTCGGAGCTTTTGGGGATGAAGAGATGGTTTCATGGAGATGCATGTCAACACCAAGGCTTGGTTGTAAACTTCTTCATATTTCTAATGCAAGTTGATTTTCTGTCCCATATATATTATTGATGTTTGATTTCAGATATATATTGCTAGATTCCTTAGTCACTAGTATAGATCAGTAGATCATATTCTGGTTGCTTTGATTTGTTTCGTGTCGAGCTTGATTGTAGGTACACAGGTGGACTATCAAAGCCTTGTATTCTAGATATCTATAGCGTCTAGGGAGAGATATCAGCCTCTGTGATCTATGTGTTCTGGATCTGAACCATTCAGACCAGTGGAACACCTTGCTGTCCGCAGGAGGTGAAATATTCCGGTTAACATCGACCACCCACTAAACTTCTGCTGTTTGATTAGTTGGGAGCAGCTATTGTTGGGGAGTGGTGGGTGGGAGGACTGCAGTCTTTTCCCCATGTACATTCCACCAGCAAGCTCACTCTTCCTCACGTGGAGGGCAGGGAAACGGTCACCACTTTCCCACTCACTCCAATCTTCCATTCACGGTTTTGGTCGGGCTTACCCTCACGCAGAGACATTTGGCTCCCTCTCACACCATTGGGTTCTCCATCGTGATTTTTGTCTGGACCATCTCCCATAGGCAGGGGCGGCTATGTTCTCCCTTCTTTCGTTGATTGTTGGTTGTGGATCTGTTTTCCTCCCACATGGAGTTGTTCTATCTTGCTCTTGTTCACACAGGGAGTTGTGTCTTCTACACCATTGTCAGACCGTGTAACGTTCTGTTACCCCATCATGAATTGGGGCTGTGTTTTCTTCCACCATTTTGTTGGCTGCGTTCTTCTCCCTCACATACAGAATGGGAATTGGTTCCTTTCCCATCTCTACCTGTGTAACTTCTCCAGCATTTACATTGGGGATTGTGTGCTGTGGGCTCATGGATGTTGGTTGGCTGTTGATTTCCACATTCATTGGATAAGCTTTCCCCTATTTATGCTGGGAGTTTTTCTTCTTTCCCATTTGTAGATGGTGTAAGGTTGCCATTGTTTCGTGGTAAAATTGGGGCTATTGATTTACCCTGGTTTTTGGGTTGTTGTGTAATGCTGTCGTCGTTTCCTTATAAGATTGGGGCTGCTGTTGATTTACCCTAGTTTTTGGGTTGCTGTGTATGAAAGTACCTTTTTGGGTTGCCGCTGAGTTGTTTTGGCCATGCCAGGGCCAAAAACAACTTTGAGTCATCTTGTTGACTTGAGCTGTGTTCACCTTTTTGTTTGGGTTTGTCACCCTGTTGTTTTCATCTTCTTCACAGAGCTGTGAACTGTTTGTTTTACTGCAGTATGCAGTGGTTGGTCTTCGGATTGTTGAGAGTGGGATTAGAGGCTGGGTATGCTTGAGAAACTGGTGTTTGGAGCCACTCAGATAGAGTGAAACTGCTGGCTTTCTTCTCCACAACCCTTGAAGAGTATTGGAAAGGGAAGTCAGGGCCTGAGGGTCTGCGAAGCAGAGAAAGGATTGATTCCCGGTGTTGGGTGTGTGGATGCCTTAGAAGTTAGAATAGCTCTGGTGTAGGCATCCTTAGCTCTCCATTGAGATCACCAGCTTAGCATTTAGCCTTTCCTAGCTCCTTGATGGCCTGATAAACCCCACTGTGGGGGCTTGGCTGATTTGTATTCCTTGGCTATGTGGAAGCCTGCTTTGACCCTTATTCCTTGAGAAATCATGCCCAACTCAGGGGTGGCAGTGTTGTTGAGAGATTGATGAGCACGCTGGCCTATGGTTGGGTGGAACATTGCGGCGACGTAGCTGGTTGTGGGACGAATTCTTGTTAAAGATGAGTATTGTTGACTATTCCGTCTCTGTATTTATATTTACTGATTATGAGTATGATGAACATGTGGTATGCTTGAATGAATGTATGTTTGCTTCCGCTATGTATATGAAGGATTATGCATCCTAGTGTGTTTTATGTTTTAAGCTTTATATTTCAGCATTATATGCATGTTCATGTTCATGGGGCTATTTGCTCGGATGTTTTTGATGGTTTGGTAGCGTCCTCTCGCCTGTCAGAGGGTCGGGGACATGACAGAATGGTATCAGAGCTAAAGGTTGTAGCATGGGCTTGAATGGGCCATGAAAGGTTAGCTAGCAGAGGCAGGTTGCCTTCTACCCAACAGAAAGCAAAAGAAAATCTGTGCATGACAAGAGAATTTTGGAAAATTTCTCTAAGTGTTGGGATCATTGGATCATTGGAGGACTGAGTCCGAAGCCTTGCCGATGCATCGGATCACCTAAGCAGAAGGCCCTCCAATACGGGTCACCAGCAGATGGCGAAAGGAGAGGAAACTTCCATCGGAAGTCATCAGCGGAAGATCGCCGAAACGACGGCACAAAGTAGTTGATGGATTCGTCACAGTGTTGGCGGAAAATAGTAGATGGAATATCTGACGGAGCGTCGCGGGAAAATGAAAAAGAGAAAGAAAGACTTTTTCAAAAAAATTTCTAAGTGTTGGTCATCGGTGATCGGTGACACTTAGTTGTAGGGATCACTGAAATGGAAGCGATGAGTAGTTGTTTGGATCGCCGATGCCGTCGACGGAGAAAAGACGAAGGAAGGAAAAATTTGTAAAATTCATTTAAGTGTTGAATTCATCAGCCTTCGGTGGAAGTTAGACGATGGAATCGCCAATGAACATCGTAAAGGTCTAGCTGTTCATGCACCCACCGTTGCGGCTGACTAGTGGACTATCCTTCCGACGGATAGAGTCCCCGACCGCCCATGTCGCAGCAGATAGATGTTCCGACAGTCGATGCGACGAAAAACTGAAGTGATAAAACCATTGGCGACCGACGATGATTAAAGAGTTGGATCGCCAATACTTAGTTGATGGCTTAGACGCAATGTTAGAGAATAGATAGTGAAGGCGCCACAACGACGGTGAAAAATAGAAGACGATTGAGCCGATGAAGTGGTGGAAAGATGGTTAAGGAAGAAATTTCAGAAATTTTTTCTAAGTATGGGAATTGTTGGCCGTCGACGAAACTTAGTGGATGCGGGAACCACAATTTCAGCGGAGATCAACCGAAGACTATCGAAACACCGGCTCAAGGTAGTTGAAGAAAAATCCGATATTGTGGCCTTCAGTGTCAACTAATTTTAGTCGTTCGGACTGTCGATGCCGTCGACGGAAATTAGTTGTTCATTTCGCCGACATGGAAGGAAGAAGAAAATTTTCAGAATTTTGTTAAAGTATTGGAAACCATTGGCCATTGGAAAAATTTAGATGATGAGACCGTCGATGGACGTCATTGAAAGACTATAGATGATGAGATCGGAAAATGTTGAAGATTCATTGGCCGTCGTAGTGGAAGCATAGACAACTAGTCGCCGATACAACGGTTAGTTGGTTTCATCACCGATGTAGCACAAGGCTTAATGGTTCTAATCATCGATTGAGTTCGGAAGGTTAAGATGATTACGGACCCGATAAACAGGAGGAGAATAGACAAGCGGATCACCGATAAGATGATAAAGGCCAGGAACTAAGACAGCTGAGGATCTGATACTGTGGAAAACCTTAGTTGTTGGATGGCCGCTATTGCGGATGACTATGGAACTAACCATCTGATGAGCGAGTAGTCAGTCACTCCAACCCCCGATGTTGTGGCAGGTAACATTCCGATTACCAATACATATTAGTTTTGGCATCGCCGATGCAAATCAGAAGCCTAGACAACTACAGACCCGAGACGCCGGAAAAAGAAAGATGAATAGGCTACCGATGGGCGTGGAGAAAACTAGAGCTTTTGGCCGCCGAAATGTTAGAAACATAGTTGGAAAGAGATCCGATTAGGGAGAAAGAAAAATTGGGGTTTCAAGTGGATTTTTCAAGCAGCTTTCAACTGTTTTCAGTGGAATTTTTAGCAAATTCTGGCTAGTGTTCCAGTGGGTTTTGCAGTGAATTTCTCATTGGGTTTCCCAGTAGTTTCAGAGCTGAAAAGGAAGAAAAATCCAGGTGGTTGAAGTTCACATTTTAGACCAAAATTCAGTGGTGTGTTTTGCCATCATTTTGAAATGATGTGGTTTTCACACCCGAGGTCAGAATGAAGCATGGGGATAGGTGTTGGAAAGCTTATCGAACAGAAAACAAGGGAGAGTCACCAGAATTTGAGTGTGGAGTAGCAAAGTGCTAGTGATTTCTTGAAAGAGAAATGTGTTGCTGTCAATATGGACAAATACAGGAATTGCAGGCCTAGAGGTAGCAAGATGATGAAGTCAAACCAGCTGTTGTGTGGAAAACGATCTGTATACAAGGATGAGGGACTCGAAAAGGGAAATTTCCTTAAAACCCTATCTTGCTAATTATGATTACAAGTTTTATACATGAAATATATGAGGATATGCTTAGCATGCATAAGATATTACATGTTGGTAATACATTTATAATGAGCCACTACTGATAATTATTGCATTGGTGTTGGCATTAGTGGAAGAACCAATGACAATCTAGACATGATTGAGTATGTTGCTGATGCTGATGAATGTGACCAGCAACCCTACGAAGAAAGGGATAAGGCAACAAGTCCAGAATCAAAAGTTGGTGAGCAAATTCTGCAATCTCCTGCAAAGGACCAACCAAACTAGTAATGTCAAGGGTGCAAGTAGGACCCATGAAGGTAAGAGTTTAATTATGACAATTGCATGGAGTGGTAAAAGCAAGAGGTCTCATACCATATGGGTATTTGAAATTTATACTGCATTCATATAGAAATATGTTATGCTTGTATTATGTTGTTATGAGCTTAGTAGCCCCATGAAAGTGAGCACTGATGATCTTGATTATAGTCATGCATCCTATACGAAGTAGTCATGGTTAGGCCATGCATGGTATGCTTGAATGCATAGTATTCCTGAATCAATGCAAGGTAGCATTAAGTGGGTATGCATTAAAAGATTTTATAAATCTTGTAGTTATGCATTGAATGGATGCATATGAAAAGTATGAGTGAATGTTGTAGATAGGCATACATAAGTATGGGTGCAACTGTTGCGATGCAATGCATGAATACATAGAGATATGGAATGAGTTATTATGAATAACTAATGGCTGAAATGATGAATTGATGACAGTTCTGGAACCATTTCAAGAGCTGTTATGAATGCAGGATAGTAAGTGCATGAAGAGAGTTGTCATGATCGGTTGGTTGCCGGAAATGCTCTATGGAAGGGCAAGGTGGTACAATGATACACTTGTGAAGTAAGGAGTATCTGAACATTTCATTTTGGCATAAATGATGTGATCTTGCAAATTTTAGTATGATAATGATTGCGTGAAATAAATGATTTTTGGTAATATTGATGTGATTAAAAACTGGAAGTGTTTGAATTTTATAAATCCTGAAAATGCCTCAGTGATTGTTGCAACAATGAAAAAGTTATATGCATTAAGACTTACTAAGTGCTCGACTGATTGAAGTTTAGGTTTCAGGTAGATTGTTTGGAGCATGGCAATGAAAGTAAGACCATGAGAAATGCCAGAATCTACCATGTGAAAGAGCCAAACCTTATGAGAAGAGTCTCATGGATGTGAAAATAGTTTCTATGCATAATTGGTTGTTAAATTTGAATTGTGAATTTCGGATTTAAGAAATTGCTAACAACTACTAATCACTATTGGCTTGCATAAGATTGTGTAAGGAGGACACATTGTAAGTTGGTTTTCATGTTAGGCTAGTAAGCATAAACTTATAATGGGCATAGTAGAGTTGCTTACAAGAGACCCACAATTGATGATCACCTCATTGCCAAGCAAATCAATTTCTGTAGTAAACAGAGTTGCAAATTCTCATTGAATTTAATTACTAATGTCATTGCTTGGTTATGGAACAATCAAATTTGGATTGTGTTATCGGATAATGATTGACTGTTTGGCTATTTGATGAATGTTCCAGGGGTATACACTGTAGGAAGAACATGTGTGATGGCCTGCAGAAGCCAAAATTCATGGGAAGGTTTTCCCTTATCTTAGAAATGGGTTTCGGGTGAAACTCCATTGGACATTTTGGGAATGTCTCATCTGCACTACATGTTTGGTAAGCAACATGAGTGAGATGGTATAGGTTATGTTGGTAAAAAGTGTGGAGACGAAGTGTAAAGAGGAATTGGGATGGCAAACCGAGGGACTGTTAACTTAGAGAAGAGATCCCCCATTCCTCCTTAATGAAGGAATACTGCTTCGAAAAATGGATAAGTGTTCTGTAACCCTAGCCAAGAATACGCATGTCAATTGTTAAATTCAATATGTGGAACATGTCTTGATTTTATTTTCATTATGGCAGATTGCTTGAGTATGAATAGGGCCTACATGGCACACACCGAAAAAGGGTGCACACTCTTCCGATGTCGGATCATGGAAGGGTTTTCAATATTGATTACACCCTAGGGGGTGGACGCACTCCTGGTGTCTCAAAACTTGATAGAGAATGATATGAAACATGATTATGGTTTTTAGAGCAATAACGCTAACAAATATGCTTATATTGTTTGTATTGTCAGGCTAAATAGATGTAGTCTGGTATTGAACACTGAATGGACAATGGCTTGAACTTATCCTACCTCCTACTAAAGAGCACAGAGAAGGAGACATTCCTGAGGGACTGTCAACTCAGAGAAGGGAGTGGTCTCTTGTATGGGGTAGTGGAATTAGAACTCACTACTGGAAATGAGACCTGGAAATGGTTGTTTATTGTTGATATAAGTGCATGTGTTATTGTTGATGGCTTGATAAACCCAACGGTGTTGGCTTGGCTGATGATTGGATGTTGATATAAGTGTAGGTGATTTGTTGACGGTCTGATAAACCCCAACTGAAGGTTGGCTTGACTGTGCCTGATACATATATATAAAAGGATGTTGTGAAGCAGCCTACGTGCTGAGTAACATCCAAGTCCATAGGCGATCCCAAGGCTTGCTAAGCGAAGCAGGATCGTGTGGACCAATGGGGAAACGCACAATACAGATAAGTATTGGGTTATTTTGAAATTCTTGCTTATGAATATGCATGTGGATATGATTTGGTTATGATGTTTTAAGATCTTGTGTAAGAGATAAAAACCAATGAGAATAAACTAAACATGTGAATCTATTCAATGTTTGAATATAGGTATCACTGGAAGCAAGGAATATGAGAGCATCCTAGGGGTGCATGTGGACATGTGACTGTCCTGAAGAGCTCAGAATGAGCAGTAACGAAAAGGGTGCTAGTGAGACTGTGAAGGTCCTAGCAGCCGAGACAAACCATGTGGGGAGGCTCCATGGTTGAGAGGTCTGAAATAGACTGGAGACACTAAGTGTCATGACCAAGAGGGATTGGTCTAGCATTCACGGCGAAGTGAAAGAGGCTGAGAGCATGAAAAGCCACAACGGTGGTGTGGGTTCCAGGATGGAACAAGACAAAGAGGGGAAAAAATCTTGCTGCTCTCTCTTGCCTTTTGATTATATATATATATATATATATATATATGTGGGTTCCAGGATGGAACAAGACAAAGAGGGGAAAAACTCTTGCTGCTCTCTCTTGCCTTTTGATTATATATATATATGCATTGTGAAAACAAAAGATTGTTGAATGCATGTATGACTGAAAATAGAATGTGTGTATTTGCTTAAAGAAAATTATGAATGCTGGAATGGTTAATTCCCTGTCCAAGAATGGACATGAACCCTATTCTTTTGCATTGTAGAACGCAAGAGTTTCTCCTTTGTTGGGTTGAGTTGAGAGCTCACGGCCATGAGAGGCCTGTAACCACCTTCATACATTTGGCATTTCGTCTGCAAATACTATGCTATGTCTGTTGGGAGAAGTCGTTAATGGTTTTGGTTCTTCTATGTGTTGAAAATTTATAGCGAGGGTCTGTACTGGCTTTTCTTTGTGGCTTGAAGGTTGTGTTTGCTTTAACCTGCAACTGAACACTCAATAGTTGTTGCCTTCATTTGGTTGAGTTGATTTCCTTGTGTTTCCTTGCAGAGGTGACCTCACGTCTTCTTCCTTTCGACATGGTGCCAAATGTGACCTGGTGTGGCCATCTCTTCTCAGTTTCGACTCCAAGTTTTAACAGGTAAACACTTACCCTAAACTCCATTTTTCATTTGCTTTTCTTACGAGGGTTTTACAATTTTTAAAAAATATTTGGTTTGGAACTTGCAAGTTCTTGCTTCTGGCTTCAATGCTGTAGGTGAAAACGAGCTCACGCTTCAGTATTTACATGAGCATCCAACTAGTAAGCCCCGGTTCCATTGAGGGTTTCTTTCTGCGTGACGTTGTGGTTGTTGGAAGTTGGTTATTGTGGTTGTAATGGCACGGCCTAGGTTCTCTGTTAGTTTAAGTTTCCAGCTTGTTTGCTATTTGTAAGGTTTTTAGAAAACCCTTAAAGGGTAATTCGTGCAGGGTGAAGAAGGCTCTGGAAGCCGTGATGTAAATGGCTTTTTAAAAGATGTTTTCAGCCTTACGGCTTGAACAATGTAATTGCTTTCATTTTAAAACAAAAGAGCCCAGCTCTGAACTCAGAGGGATGTCGACCTCTGTCTAGTTTATTTTAGTTTTTATAATAGGTTTTGATGGGTGAAGAAAGACTGTGAAACAGTCAGGAATGTAAATGGAAACATGGTCTTTCTCCTGTCAGTAAATTATGGATACTGTTTGATATATATTTATATATTTTGCGTAGTTTGGTTTTGTTAACAGGCCTAAGCCTTGGCCTTCAGTCCTAATGGCTGTAAGCCATTCCTTATTATTTGGTTTTGTTTTTTGTAAATTGTTTAGATAATATTTGATTATTAAATTCTGTTTTTCAACAAATTGTTTATGTAAATTTTAATTATTACCTTGTACTTATAAAGCTTTCCAGTGCACAATTTATGGGAACAATTTACTGCGTTTAAGAGTAATATTTACTCTGTTTTTGGCTCAAAGGGTTAATTAATAAGTAAACTCTACAGTTCGATAATAGTATTATTTATACTTAATAATTCTTAGCTCTGTTTAATTAATATTTTCCTTAATGATTTTTACAGCTTGTTTTTAATTCTCAGTTAAGAAGGATTAGGGTTTTAATGCTGCATACTTGTGAAAAGGTTATATTTATCTTTCAATAACTTATGTGGTTCTAATTAGGTTAAAGTAGAATCCTTCTGTCTTAGAACAGAGACACATAGTGTCTGCAAATCAATTGTTATAAAATGTTTTGAAAATAAAAAAATATCTTAGCCTGACCCTAGATAAAGGTCTATTTACTATACCTATACTTATTTACTAAACTGTAAGTTTTTATGTGTATAATTATATAAGTAATATGATTACTAAAAGTTTTAACATACCTATACTTTATTTTTTATCTGGAATAAATACATATAATGCAGAAATTATTTAATACTTCTTTTCAGTAAAAATCATAAGCAAACTAAAGTAGATGTAGTTACAATTTTCATTCAAGTGAGAAGAATCATCATATTCATCTAAACACCTAGATGTACTAGAGTACTGCCTGAGTCAGGCGTGGAAAAATACAGTATGGAAATTCTAATTCTATTTTTTTCTCATTTTGCATATTCATTACTATTTCTAACATAATCTGTAATTTACCAAGTCTAACATTACACAGTTACTCCTTTCTTCATAAACCCTAATTAGATACTAACATGCCTGTATTTAAAATATAGTAAACATTTTACTGAGGACAATAAATAAATATAATAACATAAAGACAAATAGAACATGTCAATGATAAGATGACAACAGCTTAAGGAGGCTATTCCTCCCAACCATTCTCCTGGAGAGTGCTCAGACAATGCTTCCTCAGGACCCCCGAGCTTGTTCTTGGTCTTCCTGGTAGAGAAATGGGTGGAGAATACAACTTTAAGACCTTTGTCACCTGACTGGTCCAATTACCTCAGTAATTAAAATCCGCTCACAGTAGTATGAACTTCAGCCTAAAAACTACAATAAGTTCAGTCTCAGCAGTTAACCCCTCAAACTCACTTCAGTAATCCCCTCCATTGAATTTCTCTTGAGTAAATTCATTCACCTTGAATGATCACCTCTAGAATGAGCAGCCTTAGCTGTCTTCAATAGGAAATTTTATAGAGATGCCTAGGTCTTCTGGGTCAGTTTTCATTTAATGAGCCACCTGCTCCAATTCCACATTCTTAGGGAATCATGACCACAAATATAGGGAAGTTGCCACCTGCAATAGTTGGAAGTAGTTTGAGAATGCTGCCACTTGTCAGTGTACTCTCCACCTAGTATCCTCCACCAATTGACCAGTAAACACTCTTTTAATAGATTCCCTAAGCTGTTGTCTCATCATTTATTTATTTATAAATAAAATATTCTGAATTACATTAATTATTCTTGACCCCACTGGGTCATCAATTATAAACTTAGCATAAAATATAACACAATGTTCCTCAAATAACATTAAATTGTTTTTGCAAATTGGGGAATGTGACAGTGGGAAATTAGACGCCTCATTTATATACCTTGCCTACTTGATTACTTTACTTTTACCAACAACCCAAAGGGTTTCTGTCTATACTGCCTGCTTCTTCACCAACTTGAATCCTTCCTTATCAACTTTCAAACATGGGTTTTCTTTGTTGTGCATACATTTACATTGATAAGCTAATGACAGACCCAATTTGACAGTTTCAGCTAACCCGCATTTGACCCATATTGACTGATATGGATTCCGAAGCCTAGCCAGTCTAAGCGTTACAATTAGTGGACGAACCCATCACATTTTGGTTCGCATTCAAATTGGTTTGATTGTTTTTATGTGGATTATCTCAGCAACCAGTTCCCAAATAATATATTAAGCCGACCCCACCCAAATGAGATGCTTAAGGGAGGTTTAGAGAAGGATTCTAGTTCCACCATAGCCACGTTAGTCAGTGTTTTTTTGCTCACATGTATGCTCGGTCCGTTGGAGAAGGATGAAAATCGGTTGCTGCCCTGAGTAGGATTGCCGAGCCATGTTTTGTTATAAGCAATAAACTAGAACCTAACCTTTAGATCATTGAAGATCATTATAAAATCCCTAGGTTAGAAAGAAACTCGAACCTAACCCAGTATTTTCCAAATTGTAGCGACAACAGGGGTTTTCCAGAATTCTGGCAAATGTTATGGATTTTTTCTTTAAGGTGTTTTATTATAGAAACCTTATATTAGAAAGCAACTTGAACATAACCCAGTAATTCCCAAGCTCTAAACACCATGAGAGCTTTGATTATACAATATATTTTCATTAAGTGATTGAATGAAGTAATCCACTTACAATAACTATTTTTTCAAAATATTAATTTTTTTTCTACATACCTGTTAATATCATCATCAAACAAAACTGTCCATGAGGACAGAGTTCAAGAACTCTGTCCACATGAACTATATCTCACAAAATATAACAAGTGTTCAGCCAAGCAACGATGACGATTCGTGGTATTATGCTTGTTATCTCCCAAATTGACCACTGTCATTTTGGATGATAGAATGGGTAATTTTTTTTTATTTCTATGGGTCTTGGCCTTCAAAATCAAAATTTTCAGCTTTCAGATTTAACTAAGTCTATGGAAGTTTAGTTAGCTGCCGAAACAGGCCTATTTCGGCAGCTAAGACGGTCTGTCAAAATAACTTTGGCTGCCGAAAGCAAATGTAGGGAGCATATATGTCACTTCACTTCAGATTGTACATATTACACAGAATTTCATGAGATACTTCAATCTGAATGTAATTCGCATGCTAATTTTCTGATAATCACGCATGAGTGGAGTAATATCATTATGGAGTGTCGACTCATTCTAAAGTCATTGGTATCAAAGTTCTCCAACATTTCAAACAGAGTAAATGTCCCAAGATTTTCTTGTGTATCAGCGCAATTAAAATCTCTTCTCCAGCCTAGTGACAGAAGGCGAGCAAGACATCATTTCAGAGGGCATTTTTATCAAAGTAGTGATCCAATTAAACCAGGAGTCAACATTCAATTTCGATTACATGTTTTCAGCAACAAGTTCCTAAATTTTCTGCTACAGCCATTGCTAAGAAGAGGGATTCTGTTCCTAATATCTTGACTGCTATTAATCCTAAAGTCTACCTGTCAGCTTTTCAAAGTCGAGTCACTGTTCTTGTTAAGTTTCTGTTCCATTTGGACGAAATCTATCTACAATCTGGCCCTGTTCCATGACACATTAAGTAACCGATCCTGTGGTTAAATGTTCCTGAGTTTATTCCCAGATTTTAGACATAAATTCAGATCAATTAAAATTGCCTCATAGCCATTGGTTATTTCCAGAATCTTGAGTTAATACCCTGCTGTTATGTCATGTCTTCTGTTATGATATTCTTTCATTGTTGAACCATAACTCAAGAAGATTTTTTCTGCTGAAATCATGTGATCTTGCGGGGAAATTTCGAAGGCCTTCCTGAACTCCAAATTCAAATATGAAAGCACCAGTAGATAGCTTATGATCTGTAGATCAAAATCGACTATTTGAACATGCAAAATGGACATCGGACGGTTGAGAAAATTGATTTTTTCCAAAGGCAGTTTTTTTAGGAATTCTACAGGTTTCGGCAGCTTAGGCGAGCCTCCAAGAGCTCATTAGCTGCCGAAAAGGCTGACTTTCGGCAGCTAACGCGTGAAACTGGCAGAAGGCTTAGCTGCCGAAAGCCTGTTTTCACAGATTGCTTAAGTTTTTTCCCAGATCGCGGATTTTCTAGTTGAAATGGCGGGAGGCCGAGCAGAATAAACAAGTTATGAATTATGCTACCATTATCTACAGGAGGTTTGTGAAAAATGAAAGTCAAAGTGGGTTGGTTGCTATATTTTAGCATCTTTTTAAGGCAACAACTCTAAGTTCAAGTGCCACATCATCAAAGTCAAGTTTGTTGTGCGCCAAACTCAGACCACCGAGCCTTGGGGGCTAACTCCACTTCATCGACTATCAAGCACAAGGAAGGGACAACACATTATCATTCCCTTGATTTGAGGGATCATTCCCTATGTTTTGCATTTGCTGTTTTAGTTTACTGGTGTTAACTCAAACAGATCCAGGTTTTTAGGATCTTGAAACTACTTTGTAAAGGCTATAAAGCCTGAAGACTGAGACTGAACTAAGGGTTCAAGTTTGGATACATTTTGGGCTATGTACTTGACACTTTCTTGCTATATGAATCACAATTTTCTTTGGTCATTAGATATCAGTCTGTCCACATTTTCCATTATTCTACATTTGATTCTATTCAGTTCAGTTGTTCAGAACTGTCATCTTCTGATATAGCTCATGAATGAATTAAATCTTCTTATATTCTTGTATGACCCTACAGCTCTGTATTTGGTTATCTTGAATGTCTTTCTTCATACCTTGATTATTTACTGTAGCTGATATTTAATTTCTCGAAGCACTGGCTTATTTAGAGGCATGTCATGTTGTCTTACTGCTTAGTCTTCTCAGTTATCCCATTGATCCACCTTTACAAAAACACAAAAAACATAATTTCTTAAGTTACCAGGCATACCTAGCTTATAACCCTAGGTAGTTTCCTGGAGTGATAACAATGCTTCATAAGTTTGCGATGTTGCAACCTAATGTAACATAATACTAGGAGTTGTCACCATTATTAGCCAACACTTATTAGCTATTTTAGAGTTGTTGAATTGAAAGTGGCTAAGTCAAAGCAAAAAATAAAGGTAATAAGTTTGACTAAATAAACTATTTTGATAATTGTACCTACATCTTCTGCTACATGCATTGCTTGCATGTCTCACCTATCTCGACGTAATATCAAAATTATTATTATTGGTATATGTACCTTCTCTCACTGACAATCTTCTTCCTATTTATTCTCTAAAACAACTATATTATAGGGCCTTTTGGCACGACATTGTTTTGCATGCAACTTTTATTTTGTCAATCTTAGAAAGATACTCGAACCTAACCCAGTATTTTCCAAATTGTAGCGACAACAGGGATTTTCCAGAATTTTTCCAAATGTTATGGATTTCTTCTTTAAGGTGTTTTATTATAGAAACCTTATATTAGAAAGCAACTTAAACCTAACCAAGTAATTCCCAAGCTCTAAACACCACGAGAGATTGGACTATACAATATATTTTCATTAAGTGATTGAATGAAGTAATCCACTCACAATAACTTTTTTTCAAAATAGTAAATTTTTTTTTTCTGCATACCTGTTAATATCATCATCAAACAAAACTATCCATGAGGACAGAGTTCAAGAACTCTGTCCACATGAACTATATCTCACAAAAGATAACAAGTGTTCAGCCAAGCAACGGTGAAGATTCGTGGTATTATGCTTCACTAGTTTGCGATGTTGCAACCTAATGAAACATAATACCAAGAATCGTCACCATTATTAGCCAACACTTATTAGATATTTTAGAGTTAGTGAATTGAAAGTGGCTAAGTCAACGCAAAAAAGAAAGGTAATAAGTTTGACTAAATAAACTATTTTGATAATTGTACCTACATCTTCTGCTACATACATTGCTTGTATGCCTCAACTATCTCGACATACTATCAAAATTATTATTATTGGTATGTGTACCTTCTCTCAATGATAGTCTTCTTCCTATTTATTCTCCAAAACAACTATTTTTTTTTTAACAAAAACTAAAAAAGGTTTATATAAAACAGGCTATGCACAGCCATTCATTACAGAGAAAGAGCAGGAACTGAGAGTTCTTGCAGTTCAAAAATTGAGAAAACAAAACTGGTCCATGGGGATGACCAAAGAACTCCACAGAGAGTAATTAGAAAAAATCTAATGCTTGGAGTAGTGTATACCCTTATAAACTGCCTGCAAAGTAAAAGACAATAAAACATAAAAACTTAGGAAACCATTTAAGGATTTCCTGGAGGCTTCATAGGCTGAACAACCGATTCCTCCTCCATGGGGTGCGCTACTGCTGTTGGAGTTTCGATGGCCTTGTTGCATTGATTCATGCTTACCAAGCGTTGGAGGTATTCTTGGATTCTCTCCACCTTGCCCATCATTTCCCTGAGGTTACTTTTAGCGTCATCAATCCTTGAATCATGGTTACTGATTTGATATGGTGTGTAGCTGACCACTTCACCCATACTCTTAACCTCCTGAGAAATTTCCTTGTTGTCCATAATGCCAATGGCCATCATTTTGTAGAGGCGCCTGAGGTTTTTCTTCAAGTCGGCTATCCCAACATTCTCATTAGCCTGCGACATTCTACCTTGTCCGGGAGATATTTCAATTCGAGAGAAATTTCTGTGGAGAGCACGAACAACACCGGCAACCACTTGAGCCTGATCTTCGATCAAGAGGCCACCAAGAATCAACTTGAGGGTATTGAGTTCCTATAGAAGGGAGTCTCGGTCTGTCTTGCTTCGGCAGGATAGAGTGTCGACTGCACCTTCTCTCCACCCTGAGCAGTGACATCCCAAAATCAAATTGCTCTTAGCTATGAAGAATTGTTCATCGATGGAGAGGCTGAGCCCAGAGCCAATATTCGAAAACCACAGGGAAGTTCTAGAATGGGTAGTGCATACACAAGTGGTGAAGGCAGCTAGAGCCAGTCTTTCCTTCACGAAACCCTGGTGAGAGGAAGAGTTTCCCATGGGATTTCCTGCAACCAGCCTTCGTCGACCCCTGCGATGACATCCAAGAGGATTCGCTCTAGAGAAATCACATAGCAGACAAATCCATGACCAAGAATGGAATGAGGATGAGGATGGATTCGAGGAGAGGACATAGTGGAGGGAGCAATAAGACCTGGAATGTGCGAGAGGAGGAGGCAATTAACCCAGGGAAGGTGAGCATTAAATCCTGTAGGGACTGAGGGATGGTGAGTGCAGTGTTGAAGCCACGTGGCAGGAGGATGGAGAGAGGAAGGACAACTCATAAATACTGGAGGCCCTTCAGGAATGTCCATGAGGTGGATGCCAGCGGGGAGTGAAAGACACGAGGCGGTGGTGTGATGAGGGATGGAGTGATAAGGGTGAATGAGAATGGAGAAAAAAGGATTGGTGGAGTGATGAGGGATGGAGTGATAAGGGTGAATGAGAGTGAGATAATAAGGGTTGTGTGAGTCTTTGGGGCCTTTAGGGAGAACATTAGATCCTTCATAGTTTTCCATGGAGGAGTACAAATTACAATGAGGGTAGAAACATGAATCCCGATGATCCATTAAGGAATTGGTATGAGGTGAAGGACTTGGCCATTTAGACTAATTTGACCTTGGGGGAGAGAGGCCCCCATGTTTTCCAAGGCATCCGCTGCTGAGTTGTTTGTGCGAAGAATGTGGAAAAATTCATAAGACTTAGACATGAGAGGAATGATTTTGTCGTGTAGGCGACGACATTTTATGGAGCCAGAGGTGTATCCATTGATCATTTTAAGAATGACCTGTCCAGAGTCTCCAAAAATCGCGATCTTGGAGAGGTCTTTGTTGGCTAGAGATTTCATTCACTGAAGGAGAGCCAACCATTCAGCCTCGTTGTTGGTCCTATGTCCAAGACCCCAAGCGAAGGTTTGTTCAACATGTCCTCTGGGATCCAAGAGAATCCCCTCCGCACCTGCCACCCCTCTCCAAAACAACTATATTATAGGGCCTTTTGGCACGACATTGTTTTGCATGTAACTTTTATTTTGTCAATCTAGCATAACTAAAGCACTGAACCTACAAACATACTATCAAAACAATATAATATCAGTTTGGGATACTATATTTTTCCATTCGGTGATCTAGTACCTTTTGTAATACCTTCAACCCTTCAAAAGATAGGGGATAAGAGAAGGTACATGTGGTACCTAACAAGGAGAACCTAGATAATGCCTATAAATGAGTCATTAATGGTGATGATAAAAAATAGTTTCACCTTTGAATTGCTTCAATAGCCTATAAATAGTAAATAATCCCTACTCTAGAAATATCATTTCATGAAATAAAACACACCATAATCCACGCGTAATTTGATAAATGAATGGAAATAACTATCAATCGGCAATAATAATAATAAAAATATACCCATAGATCTTAGTTTAGGGATGTATTGAGGTTTATACCACATATTTGATAGTGTATGCATCCAATACTTGCTAGTTACTTGATCATTAATATCAATTGATATACCATCACTCTTATTGGTAACTCCAATTTTTTCACATTTCTAGTAGCCTACAGATTCCAAACTCTTTGGTTTCAGGGAGTTTTTGTGAGGTTATGGGTGCAAAAATAGTGGAGATTGGCATCCTAAGGTTGATATTGGTACCTTCAATTTTTTAGATACCATGATAGTTTTATTGTTGCTAATCCCGAGCATCTTCCTTAATTGATATGTCATGATAGTATTATGGTTGCTAACCCCGAGGGTCGTCAATTAGTAGACGCTCATGTGAAAGCTCACATAGGCCTCAAGATCAAATCTAAAAGAAGAAGAAAAATATAAAATTAAGTTTAAATTTAAATAAGAAAAATCTAAAATTAAGTTTAAATTTAAATAAGAAAAATCTAAAATTAATTACCATTTTACGCAATATTACATACATAAATATTTTATTATTAGATATTAAAATATTTTATTATTATAAATTTAGTGTTGCCTTAGGGTTGAAAATTAGTATGGGAAAACAAGTTAGCATCGCCTTAGGGTTGAATATTAATATGGGAAAACAAGCATCGTCATGACAAGATAAAAGGAATAAATAAACAAATATTACAGACTGATATAAATGTATTTAAAACATTCTTTTCATTCCTGAACGTGCCAAGTAGCAGATCTGGAAATGTCCTCTCTTCACCACCATGGATTATATATATATATATATATATATATATATATATGCACTACAGAGTAGCACTGAAGAGGTTAAAACATCCACTCTACAGGATCTCCAAGAACTCAACATCATTATTTGTCCATTACTGTAAAGGAATTGTACTAGAAGATTTGCCTGGACTTGTTGATTTCATGTTAAAGTTGAACATAAATGATAAATAGAGAGGAGCACTAAACAAGCTACAACACTTTGTAGTAAATCAAATGAGTAGAGATATAATGTCTGCATCATTCTACATACATCCTTCACTTGAATGATGTTAGTTCTTAGCGATCATGTATAGTGGATGCATATATATATATATATATATATATATATATATATATATATATAATCCATGGTGGTGAAGAGCGGACATTTCACTTGAATGATGTTTGGGTATTGAAGCAAGTACTAGGTATTTTGATGTCCTCCAATTTTTATTTGATCATTTTATGCCAATTTTCACCGTGTTTGATTTTTTTTTCCCATCTTACAATTAACACGATAAGATGACCTTTGTGGCTTAGACAGTTGGTTAGCTTTAGAATTATTCCTTGGTGTGAGTGATATTTGATGTTTCCTTGCCCTTTTTCCATCCCTTGGTTTCATCAAATCATTGAGGAAGGAATGGTATAGTTAATTTAAGAGCCTTTTGATTTGTGCGAATAGTCTTTTTTGGTTCTTTCTACTATGGGATTGCCTTAGGGTTTCCTTAGGGTTGAAAATTAGTATGGGAAAACAACTTATCATTGCCTTAGGGTTGAAAATTAATATGGGAAAACAAGCATCATCAAGACAAGCTAAAAGGAATAAATCAACAAATATTACAGACTTATATAAATGTATTTAAAACATTCTTTTCATTCCTGAACGTGCCAAGTAGCAGATCTGGAAATGTCCGCTCTTCACCACCATGGATTATATATATATATATATATATATATATGATTGTTGTAGGTTACCACTGGGAAATATGCCTCTGAAGTGCTGGCTTATGCACTACAGAGTAGCATAGCACTGAAGAGGTTAAAACATCCACTCTACAGGATGAACTCAACATCATTATTTGTCCATTACTGTAAAGGCGATGTACTAGAAGATTTAACTGGACTTGTTGGTTTCACCGTGATGTTGAACGTAAATGATAAACATAGAGGAGCACTAAGCAAGATACAACACTTTGTAGGAAATTGAATGAGTAGAGATATAATGTCTGGAGTAGTCTGCATACATACTTCACTTGAATGATGTTAGTTCTTGGCAATCCTAACATCATTCAAGTGAAGGATGTATGCGGACTGCTGCAATATCATGATTCGACCATGAGGTGATTAGTTGCCTGGAAATTAGGTTAGGTAATACTTGGCCATTAATGGAAAATCATGAATCTTGTGGTTTATGCTTTGGGTCTTGAAGTAATTAATAGGTATTTTGATGTTCTCCATTTTTTATTTGATCATTTTATGCCAATTTTCATCGTGTTTTTTTTTTTTTGCCCCTCTTACAATTAACAGGATAAGATGACCTTTGTGGTTTAGACAGTTGGTTAGCTTTAGAATTATTCCATGGTGTGAGTGATATTTGATGTTTCCTTGCCCTTTTTCCATCCCCTTGGTTTCATCAAATCATTGAGGAAGGCATGATATGGTTACTTTAAGAGCCTTTTGATTTGTGGGGTATAGTCTTTTTTGGTAAGTTTCTACTATGGGATTTCCTTAGGGTTGCCTTAGGGTTGAAAATTAGTATGGGAAAACAAGTTAGCTTTTCCTTAGGGTTGAAAATTAATATGTGAAAACAAGCATCATCATGAATATACATACTAGATCGGCATAAAAATTTGTTTCATAGAGCCGTATGAGTGAACAATAGAGGACTACAAATCAATGATAAGTTAGGGATAATCTTCACTATAAAAGGACCTTTGGGTAGGCAGAACAGGGCATCAATTCATCCTCCATTGGAGTCCTTCAACCGTTCCTCTCGCTCCCATTCATTCGTAGGTCTCAAAATATTTACTTTGGGAACAAAGTACTTATACAGTTCGATCAAAGCCATCGGCTGTGCAAGATGCTGAAAGTAAGGATATTGTTTCATGTTTCACTTTTGTTGTCAAAAGGAATACTGAAAAGTTAGGAAGTACAAAAGCTAGTCATTATGTGCACATGGACTTAATGTAGGGAGAGAAGTCATGTCTACTTTTTTGTTCTTGAATGGGAGCAATTATGAAACCACAATAGTGTTTTATAGATGGCAATCATGTAATGGAAATCACAGGGCAACTGCCAAACATTGGGAAGAATCATTGCATTGACAGGGGCACTTAATGCAGATCAAAATTGGTATTTTAGGGCCAACTGAGGTTGTTACTTCTCTTGTGCACAGGTCCATGTGACCTACGGTTGCAAGGAAAGCCACCAAAGACTGTTATTTGCTATTGATCTCCTTCAAGAGACTGCCGAGAATCACTTAAAGCACAATCCAACTTGGTTTATAGGGTATGAAATTAAATGGTATTGGTTTTATTTAGGTTTGTTTACCCCCCTTTTGTGGAGAAAAAGCACCTAGAATTCATGATACTGCTATAAATTGTTGTTTAGGAGGTTGGAACAACCCTTATTTATTCCCAGAACGAAGGTTTAAGGCTGTTGGAGTGCCCAGGCCCGCTCTTTATGTCCATATCTGTGTCTAGAATTGTTTGTTAATGTCATTTCAACCCTCAAATTCAACCAAACATTTCTCAAAGCCTATTTTTCCATTGTTCGTCACTTTTCATAGGGCTATTCATGCCTAAAACTACCTTTTAACCCTCCAATTTGGCCCAGATTTAGAGGTACGCCTATTTGGTGATGGATAAGTGCACAAGGGTGCCCAAGATGGTGAAATAGGGTTGCTTCATACCCTTTTTTTACTACCAAACAGGTTTGTTTGTGCCTAGAATTCATGTGGATGCTGCTATAAGGCATATGAATGAGATTTTAGGGTTGCTTTCACCCACATATTTCTCATTTTCACAGCCAGAATTGCAAAGACCGCCTCCTATTGCCATTGATCATCATCTTTTATTGCTGCAATGTGCCCAGATCTGAAAGTTGGCCTAATTATAGCTGATTTGAAATGCTTTACTATTTGTTGTGACCTTCAGAATGCTCCCAAAGTGCTCAGATTTGTCCCTTTGATGCTCATACTTGATTCTAGAGTTGCTTATGTCCATAGGATTTCCCAACATTACTCCTAGTGTGACATTGAAAATACCAAGTTTGTTCTGGAAGCCCTAAATAGGGCCAATTCACCTTGGTGTACTAGTTTATTGTTAGAGGAAGGCCTTCTCTCATTATTTGAGGAACATTCACCGTTGGAGACACATGCATAAGGGTAGTGTTTAGCCCTACCAAAGAATAAAGTCATCATTTGAAGGTTACTCATTGAGAGATATTACATGCTTGTAGGTTACTCATTGAGCTGGTCCACTTGGAAGGTTGTTGACATGGTTCATGCCCTATTTTGTGAAGAACGTTTTTGAATTTGGGGGCTGCTTTATAGATTGACTATTTTTCACATGGGTGGCATCTAGGGCCTACAAAGCAAGTTGTGTTTTCCTCCAAATATTGTTATGATGTATAGGAATCCTACAAAGCTAATTGACTCAACAATGAAGTAGGTTTATAGTCTCGATGTTTATATTTCTAAGTTAATTTTTTTTTTGAATTTAAGTGTCATGTGTGTGACCTATGCATTCCCACATTCACTTGGTCAATTTAGTACGGATTGGGATGAATTGACCATTTTTTACCGATCCATTCAGTCATACCCTGCTTTGCTTGGTTGGGTACCAAACTTGTCACTCGAATCGTTTCAAAGGCCGAGTCAACTCGGTTGACTCGACCACCTCGGTAGAAACACACTTGATTAAATCTGCAACTATTATTGTTGAAAAGGGGGTAGGCCACTAAAAGGAAAAGGAAATATTAGGAAAAGGAAATGCAAGAAATAAGTGAGAATGGAGAATTGTATGTAACTAAAAGAGGGGCATACATAAGAATTTTTAGGGCATACATTAGAATTTTTTAGAATTTCCAGTGTACTGTTGTAGGAATGCCACTATGCAAATAAGGCATTGACTTGATAGTCACAATCCCATTAGTATCATAAATTATGGGAGAGATCAGAAAAACATCCCTACACAAATATTAACTGATAAGTATGGTTTCAATGTTTCATTTGGAGAATAAAATCCTATAACAATAGTTGTTATTATGACTATTAAAGGGTCCTAGATGAGACCTGTGCACTTTTAGGCCCTTCAACTTTCAAGCAAAAGAATCCATAAACAACAAGTATGTGCACCCTAGAAAACATGAAAACGATCATAAAACATATTAGGTAAAATGGATAACCATCTACAACATCACAACATCATTCATGGGAAAACTAAAAAACACTTACAATCATCAAAAGTAAGGGTTACAACAACAACGAGTGTAGAGTAAGGAGAGAGGAGTGGCCAGGAAAATGAATAGTCGGGCCAATGTAGAGTGGAAAACTGACCAGCTAGAAGTTTGGAAGAGGAGATTAATCAAGATTCCTTGAAAAAGGAACTCATGTCAAAGATTCTTTTTGATGGAAGTGACCAACATACCAACTCCGTATCACTTCTATCTGAATTAAATGTAGATGAATGCGAAGATATGTTCTTTGAAGGAGATATTCCATTAAAGGAGAACCTCCAGGTTTTGTATAGAAATATATTGGCATAAATTGCAGTGTTATATTTGATGCATATGCAGAACAGATCGTCTCAAAGTTGACAGCGTTGAAAGGCCAAAGTACAATGGCCACAAGCATACATATGAATCTTATGAAGCCTACCCAATTCATGTTAGGAAAAGGCAATGCAAGCAACAAGTGAGAATGGAGACTTGTATGTAACTAAAAGAGGGGCATACATTAGAATTTTTAGGGCTACCAAATGCCCACACCTATTAACCAAACTCATTCTTGACAAGCTTTTTCTTTAACAAGTTTTTTGCTTATAAGTCTTTCCAAGTTTTTTTGCTTATAAGTCTTTCCAAGTTTTTTTGCTGGTATTTTGCTATGCTTATGCCAAATTTTTGTTCGGCCATGGTTCAGGTAGATCCAAATAGGTATTTGTCAGACCTGTCTTCCTCCAGCGAAGAGAGTTTGGGAAGGCTAGAGGAAAGTGAGACATCCAGTAGGTCTACAAGGGCTAGATCAACTAGATGTCAGAAGATCAGAAGAAAATTTGACTAACACATGAATTTTTTTCTCCAAGGAGGGGGGTCATGTTCCTATGATGATGAGATATTGGGAGACATCAACGTGCCCTTAAGGTACCAACACCTAGTGAAACAATGGGTGTCTAGTGATCTTCCTCAAGTAAACACTGATTTTTGTGTGAATGAGAGGATATATAGAATTGCACCGTCGTCATTGCATGGATTGGGGTTGTTTTGCATGGACGACATAAAGGTTGGATACGGTAGATGTACATAATTGATGGAGTATGTTGGATCCTGTTACAACTATAGTGATTGGATGCGCCTGGTCCAATATACATGAAGTATGCATAGATATGGGTTGTCAACGAATTATATACAACTGAAAGACAAAGCTCAAAATAAAGGAGCAACGTTGTACATGGAAGGAAGGCCAAAAACAACTGGTAATATTGTGGGGTTTATAAATAGTACACAACCAGGGTCTACACTAAAGCAACCCAACTGCCTATTCGAGTCGCGTGAAGGAAACCGTGTATTTGTATGTGCAATTAAATCAATAGCTGTTGGCGAAGAACTGCTTATTGATTACAATTTGAATCATGTAGATACAAACAATGTTAGTATGGTTGTGGTACAACAAACAATTTAACCACCCTTTTATTAATTATTTTAACATCTATAGGACTTTTCGTTAGCATATAATTGAAATTTTCTACTTTTCATGTTTCCTTATGTAACTTTTAGTGTGTTTTTGATGCAGGGTTCTCTCACGGGCACCTCCATCTCCATAGATGTTTGTCGACCCGAGTCAAGGCAGTAGGTATACATCGATATTGCCAATGTAATATTAAATTTAGGATGGACATACAGATACGTTGTTATGTATTTTCATTAGTATATTAGGTTCGTTTATATAACATTATCTATTTTCCATGCAGAGTGTTGATCAGGGAAGCCAACCGACTATTGATCAGCAGACTACAACATCAGGGCAACAGCCAAACATGAATGTAATTCTCCATTTCAAATAATTTAAAATCGTAAACATGTATATCGTGACGCATAATGTTTATTTTTTTTATGTATTCTTTCGTTTTTATGATTGCGTTCATGATGGTAATGTTGTCTACCTTTTTTGTAGATTGACCGGGGAAAGTCCCCAGCTGTTGATTAGAAAACTGGAGCCTCGAGGCAACCAGTAAACCTAAATGTAATTCCACATTCTAAATACTTCAAAAATGTATACATATAAAACATGTAGCATAGTGTTTATTTTTGTTCTGTATTTGTTAGCTTTTACATATTGCATTCATTGTGATAATGTTCTCTACTTTTTTTGCAGGTGGCTGATTGAGGTAAATCCCCATCTATTTATCATACCACACCCTCATCTAGGCGTTAGGTAATCCTAGATGTAATCCCTAATATAATTATTTGCACACACTATTGCTTCAAAGACTAAGCAATTTTTTATATATTTCAATTGTAGACAGGGGATTCCGTTTATGAAACAACCTCTCAAAACTCTTTACAAAATGAGGTCTCTCAGTTGATGAGAGATAGTGAAATTAGAGAGTCTGCAGACCCGTTGAGGGTGCTACAAAGGACAAGGGAAAAACAAAATGAGGAACTGATTTGTCTGACATTGGCAGTTCCACTAACAGAAGGGTTCGAACAAAGGATTCAATTGTTGTTACAACAACGTAAATAAGTGGACGTAAGTTATTGAATAAAAATGCAAATTCATTTATAAAAACTTTATAATATTTGGTTTTATATGTTATTGAACTTATAATACAATGGTTTGAATTTACAGCGCGCTATGGAGATTATCAGTGGTGGTCAAGGCAATGTTGGTCCCAGTGACCAAACCACTCCACGTACACCACATACTGCTCCCATATTGTCCACTGAACAATCAACAATATGCTCTGCGACACCCTTGAGGGCAGTGGAGGGTGCAGCTGATGTTGCCCCACCCATAACAGATGGTGCAGAAGAAGGGGTGGATGCAGGGTTAGATAGAGATGTGGAAGCATTTCCTGGATCTTCTCGTGTGACTATAACTGGTTCAATAGTGTGTACATTTTTGGTGAATGAAGAACTGGTTCCAATAAAGATAGAGAGGATTCCAGGTCATTATAGATTGTTCAATTTAGTTTTTATAATTTGTGTCTAATATACCAATAATATTTTCTAATGTTAACTAATGATGGCATTAATGTTTTGTAGGAAATGATATATTTTATAAACATATGAATGATTTTCCCTTGGAGATTTTCGGGCCCACCATCCGCACAATGTGGAACAAGCAACCAAAAGTTTTAAAGGATGATCTGACTAATCGCTTGGTTAGTCTGTTCGGAAAAGATACCTTCGATACATCGAAGGTCCTACAGAAGGCTGGAAAACATCTAAAGATTGTATGAGACCGGTATAGGGTTCTCCTAGAAAAGAACCCTAGGTATTAGCACCCTCCAATGATTCCATCTATGGAGTGTAAAGCCCTGGTGGAAGATGGAAAAGAAAAGGGCCTGAGAAAATCAGGAAAGATACCACCAGGTGGAGCAGGGAGGTATGCAATACATTCCAAAATGTAGTGGTAAGCCTTATTATTACTAGTTTTTATATCAATTTTGGTACATCGACTAATGTATTTAAAAACTTAATTAGGCTCTCGGACACATCTAAGGCCACAAAGGCAAGAATTGAAAAAATTGGCCAACACAAGCTTGGGACTGGTGGTTACTCCAAATTGGTGGCCCGATATGTAAGTATCGCAAAACCCGAATCGACATCCAAATATCATACAAATTATTTATTTTGTTGTGTTCTGACAAAAGGATTTAAAATTAATGACATCATGCAAATATGAAGGCCGACCGGTTCAAAGAATTTCCCAGTGTGGATTACATGAAGCTTGGTTTCGAACAGGGCTTTGACGCTGTTGTTGAACACCGGAGAGGCTTTTCTGGGAATAATGCATGATTTTTTGCCGATCCATCTGGTGCCCAGGTATGTGAAAACTGTATAGTTTAATGATAATTTATTAATGCTCATGCAATTTGTTTCTTATAAATAAATTAACATAAATTATTTATTCTTTTTTGTGCAGGAAAGTAATGATCCCGTTCATGTCGAGGATGTAGTACATGACCAACCAAAACAAGATCATGCTTCTCATCCTGGTAATGAATTTATGAATGTGCTACTATTTTTTATAGACCATTGCAGATGATGAACATTAATTCTAATTCTACACAATTCAACTGTAGAGCATGTAGATGCATATCATAACACGGAACAGGTTGGGCCTATACGAGATAATGTTGAACATGTTGATGTGCCCATGATAGGTAAAAACGCACATTCATAGTGTTTTTTTAAATGAATTACTTGTATTTATCAAAATATAAATATATTAATGAAATATTTTGACATTATTGCAGAAATTCATCGCCCCTCTCCTGAAGTTCAACCTTGCGAGCATACTAGTAGGGATACCGATGATCAGATTCCCGAAGATGTGACTCTAACTAAATATTTAAAGAGAAGTGAAGTAAAAAGGAAGTGACTAAACGAATTTTGAGTAATTCTTATTTATAAAAAAAAAACATTTAATGGTTTTTTCCTCTGTTTCATGAATGAATGCTTTACTGATTTTTTTTTTTTTTTTGCCATGGACTAAATTAATGTTTTAATGAATGGCTTTTTCAGCTGTTGAATGATTGAATGGTTTAATGAATCATTTAAAGAATTATTTAATGAAAGCATCTTTCAATTATTGAGTGAAATAATTTGCAGTAGATGCATTGTTATTTGCATTGTAGATGCATTGTTATTTGGATTGTGAAATAGTGAAATAAATTATTATTTGCAAGTATATGCATTGGGTTTGGGGAGTTGAGAGTGATGTGAGGGGGGGAGAGGCCATAAGAGCTTCCACCTTCATGTGGTTGTTCCTGTTTAGTAGAGAATATTAAATTATTCTTGAAACAGAGAGGAGCTCAATGAATGGTAAGGAAGAATACACTAAAAAACATCTATTTCTATAATTTTAGTGTATAATTTTCTCTATTGCTATTTGACTCCTCCATTGGAACTTGTTACAGATAGCGTTGAGAAACATTTCCATAGTTAAGAGGCAAGAAATGGCGTTTTGATTAGATCGATGGCCTTAGATACATAGTATTTTTGGTTATCCATGTTTTATCAGGTGATATATTCTTAACAATTAATTTACTTGAATAGTTGAATAGTGTTGTAATTTACATTGTAATAGAATTGTATTTATTTAGATTGGTTTTGTTATTTTCATAAACAAACATAAATTTATTTGATGTGTCCCAACATGAAACTATTGCAACAGGACAAAAAATGAAGTATGTTGAATGATGTTTTGAAAGGTAAAGCATAAGAAGATAGTGTGAAGATCCACAAATCAAGGTATAATTATGTTTTCTTTTGTTTGATTGAGTCATGTATTGGGTATTTATGCATGTGCACACACATACATTTAGTTGATGATGATGATTACCATATATTGAGGCGAACTTTGTTCTGTCTGATCTAAACAATTACCTTAAATATTTTGATTTATCATGATAACTTCCCCCTTGGTAATACTTTACCAATTCCATATAGCTAGGACTTCACAATTAAATGTAGCCATTTCATTACAAGAAATATGATAGGCATTTGAGTTTGATGGGAATATGAAAGGTCAAAAGACAGAAAAAGATAGATAGACTTGTGAGGAAAATGGTATCTGAAGCGTTGTTTCCCTATTATTCCGCATGAGTATATTGTTATCTGCCCCAGTTTATCTTTCTCCAATAGTTTTGTAATTTGTTTCTTAATCTCATATCTTGTTTAACTTTCATGTTTGATTGTGCAGTGGAAAACCTATTTTAATATTTATGCTTATCCCTATAGGTTGTGAGTTAGGCATGGTACACATTGGTATTTTTCAGTTTCCATTGTAACTTTTTCACCCCAACGTCAGTGTGCACTTTATTACTCATAATTGCCAATTTGTTACAAAGTCTTCTTTGTGCAAATATTTTATTAGGCATTTATATCTTTCTGTATTGCTTCCAATTTATCACCAAGTTTAAAGTGGTCACTTAGAGAAAACATCTCAACTCTGGAATACAAAAGAAGAATGACTGCATTGATAATTATGGTAACAAAGTATTGAGATCTGCTTGAAAAAATAAAGATCTATTTGCTACTTTATTTCTAGAAGGCATTGTTTGAATGCTTAAGTTATAAAAACAGTTTATTTTTGTTGTTTTCAGGAAATCTTCTGTAATGTCCCAAATTTTGCATTGGGTCACAAGGGCCAAATCACATTTTCCATGTTCATGAAAGTTGTCAAAGGGATGCTAAAAGTCAAATAATTGCTAAGGAGGAAAATCACTAGTTTCCTAGGTTGGGGGTGGAAGCTTTGATATTTGGAATAAGGGGGATAATAAATGATGCTTAGACATTAGAACGGGATAAATATTTAATAATGTAGCTTATTAAATAAATACAATAGAAAAATGAAATGGATATGGAGAATGGAGACACATGGAGACTATGGGGCCCACTCAAGCTAGAATTCCTATGTTAAATGGCATCCTCCTCTTGTAATTTCGAATCTATGGGAAGCATAATGTTTGGGATGGATTATGAGGTTAATATAATTGTCCATATACTTCATAGGTATAATTTGGGATGAATTGTAACTTACATGGGAGAGGAAGAGCCAAATGGGAGTTTCATGGACACTTGGCTAGATTCCCCTTACATTTATGACATCTATGACACCAATGATGGAGATTCTATGACAATTATGACACAAGTCAGATATAAAGGATGAAATACTGACATAATGACATGTTAGGACTGAATAGAGCATCTTAGAGGTCTAATTTGGGAGTTGGAGAAGGCCAAGAGGCTCCTCCTCAAATTTGGGAGAAGAGGGAAGGTGAAGAGAGAGGCCACATGGCATAACATGAGCAGCCACATGAATTCGACTTGGCTTTGGTTTATGGATGGATTTGGAACCTTATAATACCAATAAAATTTATAAAATATAGGTATAAGCCATGAGAAGAATCTTTTTCTAATTTGTGAAATTGTCATTTGTGAATTGTGAGAGCTAGTGGATGACTAGTTTTCTTGCTTAAGCCAATTTCGAGGGTGAAAGATTCCCATCCTAGTTGGTGTTTGGAAAGGAAACTCATGTATTTCATGGAGATTTAATGGAGTCTTATTTGTAGGTGTAATCTACATGAAATCAGGTGGATTCTTCTATTGCAGCACTCTCTCTCAAGTATTTCCAGTTTTCACACTATATTCATGCCAATGGATGGATTGTGCTTTGTGTGAGATATTGATCTCTTTGGGGAAGATTATAATGAAAATTATATTATGTGCTGATGTATATTCTCTTTATTTAATGTTCAGAATACTTTCAGGTAGAAATACCCAAAATAATTCATATAAAAATGTTGAACAATGAAGAAATAGTGTCATTTCCCCACTATGTTGTTGTGAACCATTGTAATGCTGATGATTTCGAAATGGGAGAGCCTTTCATTGTCCATTTATGATTGTAATCAGTAAAATATTCTCTTTTATTCATTCTCAGAATTTTTCAAGTGGAAATTCCCAAGAGTTGTATGCCAAAATGACTTTTGATAAGCAAACAATGACCAGTTCCACTCTATTTTGATATATGCCACATGGTAATGCTTATTATTTCGAATGGAGGAATGTATATCTGATAAATTTATGATGTATGGACTGTAATTAATGTATATTTCAAGTCTCATGTTCAGTAATTAAGCATTGGAAGCCATTTTACTCATTTTTATTGCATTGGGAGAAGATTTGGAGCATTTTCCCCAAGGGTCAAAATTGTGACTTGGGAGTTGTTTTGGAAAGAGTGATAACAGCCTATATAAAATGAAACATGATGTATATGAGACTTTTAAAAGTTCCCTTACACATACCCAACCTCTGTTCATAAATTCAAGTGGCTTTGGGATTATTTGTGAATCCATTTCCGACAATTACCTAGGGGGAATTGGAGCCCCAATTTTCTAGTAAAGACTCCTAACTTTTTTAATGTTCTGTTCAAAGTAGGAGTCTTTACTAGAAAATTGGGGCTCCAATTCCCCCTAGGTAATTGCCGGAAATGGATTCACAAATGATCCTAAAGCCACTTGAATTTCTGAACAGAGGCTGGGTATGTGTAAGGGAACTTTTAAAAGTCTCATATACATCATGTTTCATTTTATATAGGCGGTTATCACTCTTTCCAAAACAACTCCCAAGTCACAATTTTGACCCTTGGGGAAAATACTCCAAATCTTCTCCCAATGCAATAAAAATGAGTAAAATGGCTTCCAATGCTTAAGTACTGAACATGAGACTTGAAATATACATTAATTACAGTCCATACATCATAAATTTATCAGATATACATTCCTCCATTCGAAATAATAAGCATTACCATGGCATATATCAAAATAGAGTGGAACTGGTCATTGTTTGCTTATCAAAAGTCATTTTGGCATACAACTCTTGGGAATTTCCACTTGAAAAATTCGGAGAATGAATAAAAGAGAATATTTTACTGATTACAATCATAAATGGACAATGAAAGGCTCTCCCATTTCGAAATCATCAGCATTACAATGGTTCACAACAACATAGTGGGGAAATGACACTATTTCTTCATTGTTCAACATTTTTATATGAATTATTTTGGGTATTTCTACCTGAAAGTATTCTGAACATTAAATAAAGAGAATATACATCAGCACATAATATAATTTTCATTATAATCTTCCCCAAAGAGATCAATATCTCACACAAAGCACAATCCCTCCATTGGCATGAATATAGTGTGAAAACTGGAAATACTTGAGAGAGAGTGCTGCAATAGAAGAATCCACATGATTTCATGTAGCTTACACCTACAAATAAGACTCCATTAAATCTCCATGAAATACATGAGTTTCCTTTCCAAACACCAACTAGGATGGGAATCTTTCACCCTCGAAATTGGCTTAAGCAAGAAAACTAGTCATCCACTAGCTCTCACAATTCACAAATGACAATTTCACAAATGAGCAAAAGATTCTTCTCATGGCTGATCCCTATATTTTATAAATTTTATTGGTATTATAAGGTTCCAAATCCATCCATAAACCAAATCCAAGTCGAATTCGTGTGGCTGCTCATGTTATGCCATGTGGCCTCTCTCTTCACCTTCCCTCTTCTCCCAAATTTGAGGAGGAGCCTCTTGGCCTTCTCCAACTCCCAAATTAGACCTCTAAGATGCTCTATTCAGTCCTAACATGTCATTATGTCAGTATTTCATCCTTTATATCTGACTTGTGTCATAACTATCATAGAATCTCCATAATTGGTGTCATAGATGTCATAAATGTAAGGGGAATCTAGCCAAGTGTCCATGAAACTCCCATTTGGATCTTCCTCTCCCATGTAAGTTACAATTCATCCCAAATTATACCTATGAAGTATATGGACAATTATATTAACCTCATAATCCATCCCAAACATTAGGCTTCCCATAGATTCGAAATTACAAGAGGAGGATGCCATTTAACATAGGAATTCTAGCTTGAGTGGGCCCCATAGTCTCCATGTGTCTCCATTCTCCATAGCCATTTCATTTTTCTATTGTATTTATTTAATAAGCTACATTATTAAATATTTATCCCCTTCTAATGTCTAAGCATCATTTATTATCCCCCTTATTCCAAATATCAAAGCTTCCACCCCCAACCTAGGAAACTAGTGATTTTCCTCCTTGGCAATTATTTGACTTTTAGCATCCCTTTGACAACTTTCATGAACATGGAAAATGTGATTTGGCCCTTGTGACCTAATGCAAAATTTGGGACATTACAGAAGATTTCCTGAAAACAACAAAAATAAACTGTTTTTATAACTTAAGCATTCAAACAATGCCTTCTAGAAATAAAGTAGCAAATAGATCTTTATTTTTTCAAGCAGATCTCAATACTTTGTTACCATAATTATCAATGCAGTCATTCTTCTTTTGTATTCCAGAGTTGAGATGTTTTCTCTAATTGACCACTTTAAACTTGGTGATAAATTGGAAGCAATAAAGAAAGATATAAATGCCTAATAAAATATTTGCACAAAGAAGACTTTGTAACAAATTGGCAATTATGAGTAATAAAGTGCACACTGATGTTGGGGTGAAAAAGTTACAATGGAAACTGAAAAATACCAATGTGTACCATGCCTAACTCACAACCTATAGGGATAAGCATAAATATAAAAATAGGTTTTCCACTGCACAATCAAACATGAAAGTTGAACAAGATATGAGATTAAGAAACAAATTACAAAACTATTGGAGAAAGATAAACTGGGGCAGATAACAATATATTCATGCGGAATAATAGGGAAACAACGCTTCAGATACCATTTTCCTCACAAGTCTATCTATCTTTTTCTGTCTTTTGACCTTTCATATTCCCATCAAACTCAAATGCCTATCATATTTCTTGTAATGAAATGGCTACATTTAATTTTGTTGTCCTAGCTATATGGAATTGGTAAAGTATTACCAAGGGGCAGTTATCATGATAAATCAAAATATTTAAGGTAATTGTTTAGATCAGACGGAACAAAGTTCGCCTCAATATATGGTAATCATCATCATCAACTAAATGTATGTGTGTGCACATGCATAAATACCCAATACACGACTCAATCAAACAAAAGAAAACATAATTATACCTTGATTTGTGGATCTTCACACTGTCTTCTTATGCTTTACCTTTCAAAACATCATTCAACATACTTCATTTTTTGTCCTGTTGCAATAGTTTCATGTTGGGACCCATCAAATAAATTTATGTTTGTTTATGAAAATAACTAAACCAATCTAAAGAAATACAATTCTATTACAATGTAAATTACAACACTATTCAACTATTCAAGTAAATTAATTGTTAAGAATATATCACCTGATAAAACATGGATAACCAAAAATACTATGTATATAAGGCCATCGATCTAATCACTAGTAATGGTGGAAGATGAACTTGAGTTGCCTCTTGAAAATGGTTACACAATTTTTGAAGAAGTGCATAATTCCACCACCTTGGAACCAATCCATGAGGAAATTTTTGCATTTTCTAGGGAGGTGAATAATCCTACGTCTGTGGATACTCCACATCATGACAAATTTTCACTTATTGACTAGTTCCACTCTATTTTGATATATGCCATGGTAATGCTTATTATTTCGAATGAAGGAATGCATCTCTAATAAATGTATGATGTATGGAATATAATTAATGTATATTTCAAGTCTCATGTTCAGTACTTAAGCATTGGAAGCCATTTTACTCATTTTTTTTGCATTGGGAGAAGATTTGGAGCATTTTCCCCAAGGGTCGAAATTGTCATTTAAAAAAATTCCAAAAAGGGGACATTACATCTTCCAGAGGTATCCATGGCCTGAAAAAGAGTATCAATCATTTTCACTGATTTACAATGATATATCACTAGATTTGGTATGACATCTTTTTGCTAAAGGCAACATTTTCACATTTGTTGGAAACAGTTTCGAGGTTGTTTCCCAAGGAAAATATGTTTTTATTGAAGAAAGCCCATTTGCAGCCATTACTTTTGGTGGTGTTGATCCTAATAACTTCAAGGGTAAGCATCAATATGCTCTTGTTACTCGAAACAGTTACTAGAAGGTATGTAATAGAATCATGTTAGTTTTCCAGGTTTAAGAATGACTGTATTTAAGGATAAACACATGCATACCATGTTCTTTGTATGAGTCATAGTTACTAGTAGGTATGTCATGGGATTAATATACTCTAATAAATCGATTTTTCTATTTCCTTCAGGTTGACATGGGAGACTTCCTCATTGATGATCAATCAATAGGTCAGCATACAATCCATCTTATTCAATTGGGCACATGATTTCTTCTTAAGGAATCTTATGAAAATATTGATGGCATTTTATGAACATTTTGTTGCAGGTTTCTGTGCTGGAGGTTGTGTTTCTATTGCAGCTTTTGGAACTTCTTCGCTAGCTGGTCCATCGGTAAAGCATGCATACCTTTGATTTTTTGTAAATTTATTGTATAAGTTAGTGGTGTTATCTAGGTCTATGAACGATATGCTATTCCACAGGGGTGTGGCGCATCTGATGCTTGTATGCTATTGCACTGTGTGATCATTGTACTATTGCAATGTGTGATTTCCATGCATGATGAATATTTAAAATGATATGCATCTACCATTCTAGGTGAAAATTTTGAAGGATAAATGGAGTAATATGAAGAAGAGTAATTACTGAAGCATATACATACATGGATGAATTAATTATGTCTCCTGATGATGATCCCAGAGTAGGGATCGAAACGTCGAGATTCACTAAATCCAATGCAACTCCTTCTCTTTTACATTTATATGTCTATATTGTTCCCAATATTCCTCTTTGGAGGAAAACTGCTTGGAATCTCATGTGTAATCTCAACATATCCTTCTAGCATTATACTCAATTATACTAATACTTCCTTTATAGTGTCACATTTTTCAACATTATTGGACTTTATTCCCTCTAAGACTCTTATTTGCACCATTTCATCACACTCCTTGGTATCCTTTATTGCATTTATGAGGTTCTTTGTAAATAACAAAACTTCTCTCTGGCCCTTATCTTTAATTGAAAACTAAATTATTTTTCTATCCTTTATAATGTCTTGATTTCTTCTCAAGTGATTTATATCTCCATTGGGCATCCACAAACTACTTATATTTTACATTTTAGTCCTTCAGTTGACTTGGACTTGAGCATGCACTTTATTTATATGTTTGACAAAATGATTCTATATCATCACTCATTTGGACATGTTGAGTGAAAATCTATCATATCTAAAACACTAATGAGATTATTTTGATGCATAAAATTCAATGATCCTTGGCAGAGTGTGTGCTCTAGAATGAAAAGGATATATAGAAACATACCATACTAATATGTAGTAAGAGTTGTCAGGTAAATAACTGTAAATGAAAAGGATATACATTATTTACATATTTATTGGAATAATCTCCACCATTATCTGTGTGAAGGATATTGATCCCCTTACCAGATTGTTTCTCTGCAAGAGCTTTAAAATCTCGAAGAAAAGCAAACACATCAGCTTTGTGTTTTAAGAAGTAGACCCCTATGTATATAGAGATGTAATCAATGAGGGTTAGTACCAGGCCTAGAAATTGACGGCCCATAGAACACTTTTTCACTTTTTAGACGTATTTGACAGCTCTTTAAAAAATTAAAACATCATAGATGACGAGCATATAAAAATTCAAACTGTAGATTTGACGTTTACTAGTTTATATCTCCTGTCATAAATATTAATAATGGCTCTAGATGCAGGTTCTCTTCATTCGAACCATAGATCTCAATTTACAACGTTCTTGTTTAGGTTAGCATTTCTCCGAGTTTCTGTTTTCTTTATGTATGATGCTGTCTAAGGATGAAGGTATTTATGTATATGACCATTGTTCTTCTATTTCGATGTACAGAAATGGAATAGTATATAGGGCTCCTGAAAGTGGTCGTAATAAGGGAACCGATCTATTTGCTTCAGATTTTATGAATATCTCTGATCCTTATGTGGTGGTCAACCTGGGTAACCAAGTGCTTGCCATTTCTCACTTTGTTTTTGCTTCAATTTTGAACATTTTGCATATTTTTATGGTGTAAAAGCTGGGCTGAATTGGGGTTTCAGTTTTTCAATTTGATTTTGTACTTGTGTTTTGTTTTTTTAATTTTACTAATCGTGGAAAGGGAAAATAAAAAACACTAAGAATCTGGGTTGGGTTGGGGTTTGCACTTTAAATTCGATTCTACACTGATTTATTTTAAATTTATTAACTAGGGAAAGGGGTAAAAAAACCTGGGTCGGGGTTTGCAATTTAAATTCGATTTTACAGTGATTTATTTTAAATTGATTAACCAGGAAAAGGGGTAAAAACACCTAGAATTCCATTTATTTTAAGTTACAGTAGGGAAATAAGTAAAAACAACTAGAATGCCATTTTTTAATTGCAGGATACTTGCAGCATGCCATTTTTTTCTCATCATGAGCACTACAATCCACAGGATTATTATTAAGGCTGTTGGTTTGATTCTTGTCCCAGGGGATATGATTCTGCCGACGGGTTATTGGTCGGGGATATGATTTTTTCCATGAATTTTGTTGTGGTTTCTCTCTTATAGACAATGGGTATGCCTTTAATAACTTGTTGGATACTTTGCTAGCTCTTTTAATAACTTGTTGGATACTGGCTAGCTTTAAAATACCAAAGTCTATAGTAGCACTTAATTCTTACCCAATTAATTTCGTTGACAGTCATGAATTTAAAGTAAACGTAATGTGAAAGGCTTGGAAAATCCAATACCGTCATTAAATTTCCATTTGATAGGCATAATAGATTTGAATTTCCAAGCCTGGTTAGTATGTATATTTATTTATTCATAGATAGGTGAGGAAAGGGACCAGTAATGTCACCGGGCACAAAATCAAGAGGTGATGTGGCTCTCTTAGCCTTTCCTTTCTCAAGTCTCTCTTCAAGGTTCCTACCAAGAGTATATATTGGACAAAATCCATCTAAGAAGGATATAGGTGGCAACCCCATTATCCCGTCTTGTTTGATTAATTGATGCAATTAATGTAAGTTAATATGCCCAAACATATCATGCCATAACTTACTAACATCATTAGAATGCATTAAGAAAGCTAAAGTAGGAGTTTTAAGCAAAAAATTTACAAAAACATACAATTTATTTTTGTGATAAACTTTTCTAAGTGAAATATTTCATTTTTTTTTGTTAAATCTACCAACAGGCGTCATTTTTCTGACGGTGTTCCGACACTTCTGTCAAACATCCAACACATAAAGGTGATGCTCAACCGACGCTTTGTATTAACCTTCCGACGACAGTGTCATGACTCCGACACTTCAGCCTATCGGACGATCGATGCTTCAAGTGTCAGTGGGCGTTGAAAATCCGACGCATTTTGGATAAAAACACCGACGACGTTGCCATGAATCCGATGCTTCTACCTGTCGGAAGGCTGACACTTCAAGTGTCGGTAGGCGTTGGATTTTCGACGGTTTATGCAAGTTTTGATTGACACTTTGAAAGAGAAAACTATCGAATAGGTGACACCATGGTGTGTTGGATCTTCGACCCACTTTGGTAGCATGTTGAATATTTGACGTTATGCCACCAACGGCAAAAAAAGTGTATGTGTTGAAGATGCGATAGAGAAGTGTCAAATTTCAGACATGCAAGGTGTCGAATTTTGGGTTGAAATTCTATTGTGAGCCCTTGATTGAAGCCCAAAGGCTATTAGCCTCAAGTTGAAAAGACTGTGGGAGGTTGGAAAAGGAAATTTCAAACCTAAGAAAGGAAGAAGGGTGTTCTAGGCTTGATGAAAAAACTGAACTCAGGACAAGACTGGGAGAATCACTACAACCTTCAAACCCATGGAATGCTGGAAGGAGAAATATGAAAAGCAATCACCTCAACAATTCTGCTGCTCCAAAAGGTTCAACATTTGTACAGTTCCAAAATTCATTCTTTGGAAACTGTTACAACTGTTATAACTTTGGTCACAAAGCGATTGATTGCAGGGATCCTTTGAGAATAATTTTTGTGAGAAATGAAAGAAAAGGAAATTGTTCTAGCAGTTTTTTAAATCAAACCAAGAAATCCTTCTCATTTTTAAATGATGAGGAAGAGTGTCCCAAATGAAACAATTTTGGACACTCAGTAGCAAACTACAAATTAAGACAAGTCATACACAAAGAATAAAAGAATAAAGATATATGTTCAATAACTCTATATGATAAAAAGGAAGAGAGAAAATGGTACCTAAACAACGAATGCACCAAGCATATGACCAGTGACAAGGAGAAATTCCTCACTCTGAAAAATGAAAGAGGAGGTGATGTGGCCTTTGGAAAACAAGGATCCTTGGTAGAGGAACAATGGTGCTAAAAGGAAATGCCAAATCCCAAGAGGTATTGTATGTTGATGGTTTAAAACATGACCTTCTTAGTGTAGGAAAAATTTGTGATGCCAATCATAATATTACTTTCTATTCTCACCATTGTGAAATTAGAATGAATGTCTCCCACAAAATTGGAAAAGGTTCTCGATCTCCTGGAAATGTGTATGTCTTGGATGAAATGGAAGGTGAAAAAGGTTTCCTAAGTCAAAATAACAACTGCTGGTTATGGCACACATGACTGACACATCTGAATTTTGATAACTTAGTAAAAATGAGTCGAATTGAAGCTGTGAGAGGAATGCCTAAAATATACAAGCTTGCAAACAAACTATGTGGATCATGTCTTCATGGGAATCAAGATCGGGATAGTTATAAACCAAAGATTTATCAGTCCACTTCACAACCTCTTGAACTAGTGCCCACTAACCTATGCAGACCAACAAGGGTTCAAACACTTCATGGTGAAAGGTTTTTCATGTTGTTCATTGATGACTATACAAGGATGATCTGGGTAACATTTCTTAAAACTAAGTCTAAAGCTTTTGAAAAGTTCAAACTATTTAAAACTAAAGTGGAAATTGAGTGTGGTTACAAGATCAAGTGCCTCAGATCAGATAACAGTGGGGAATTCACATCGACTAAATTAAAAAAAAATTGTGAAGAAAATGGCATCAAAAGGAAACACTGTATGGCTAATACTCCCCAGCAAAATGGTATTGCAGAAAAGAAAAATGGGATAGTTCAATATGCTACAAGAACAATGTTGTTGGAAGCAAACCTAGAAGAAACCTTATGGAGAGAAGTAATAGCTGCTGCTGTGTATACCTTGAATAGAGCCCAGTTAAGAGAAAATTATGATAAGACTCCGTATGAGTTATGGACAGGTTGATCACCCTCAACGGGACATTACAATTTTTTTTAGAAGGAAATGCTACGTCAAAATAAATGATGATCACCCGGAAAAATTTCAAACCAGAGCTGATGACGGAATATTCTTGGGATATTCAAAAGAAAGAAGGGCTTACAAATGTTACAACAATCGACTAAAGAGAATGGTTGAAAGCATGGATGTTAGAGTGGATGAAGAATTGTGACCAAATCCTAAAGAAGAAGAAGTTGATTGTGATTCATCTGATGAACAAGATGAAAATGAAACAATAAAAATAGAAGAGGAAGAAGAAAAACTGCCGAAAGGAAAAAAAGATCCTTCTTCAACCTGTAAGTAATCAATGGCTTATAAGCCCTACAAATCTATAAGAAGACACTATCCAGAAGATATTATCATTGGAAACCCAAATGAAGGAATTCAACTGAGACAAATAACAAGAAGAAACGTGGCGTTACTGTCCAAAATTGAACCAAAAAATTTCGATGAGGCATATGAAGATTTACATTGGAATAAATCCATGCAGGAAGAACTTGAACAAATTGAAAAAAATGGAACTTTGGAATTAGTCTCGTGGCCAAAAGAGAAGAATGTCATAGGAACTAAATGGATTTACAAAAATAGAATGAATGAAAAAGGGGAAATAGTAAGGAATAAGGCTAGACTTGTTTGCAAAGTCTATGCACATGTCGAAGGAATTGATTTCGATGAAACCTTTGCTCTCATTTATCGAATGGAAACAATCAGATTGTTTCTTGGTGACTCATGCTACAAAAATTTCAAGGTATATCAGATGGATGCAAAATATTCTTTCTTGAACATAGATCTACATGAAGAAGTCTACCTGATGGTTTCAAGCTGCCTGGAAAGGAGGATTGTGTTTGGAAACTGAAAAAGGATATTTATAGGTTAAATCAAGCCCCAAGGGCTTGGTATGAACGATTAGAAAATTATATTCTTTAACAAGGTTTCAAAAGATGCACCTCCAATAGCAACATTGATTTCAAAACAGAGAAAAGTGGGCTTCTAGTTACTGTTGTCTATGTGGACGATATCATTTTTGGTTGTAATGATGATAAGTTAAGTCATGAGCTTGATAAGTTAATGGCACTAGAATTCGATATGTCTGTGATTGGGGAACTGGCATTTTTTCTTGGTTTACATGTCTCTCAAACACCAAAAGGTATATTTATATCTCAATCCAAATATCTCAAGGAGATGCTCAAAGGTTTGGGATGGCTGATTGCACTCCTGTAGGTATGCCCATGACAAAAAATCACAAACTCAGAAAAGATGACCAGTTTCCAATAGTTGATACCACTTTTAACAGATCGATGATTGGAAGCTTACTGTATTTAATTGCCTCTAGGCCAGACATCATGCAAACTATTGGAATGGTGAATAGATTTCAATCATGTCCAAAAGAATCTCATGCAACAACTGTTAAAAGAATGTTCAAGTATCTCAAGGGTACCTATGAATTTGGACTCTAGTATCCCAATGACCAAAAAATTGAACTATCAGCCTACACAGATGCAGACTGGGAATGCAGTCTAGATGATCGAAAAAGTACCAGTGGAAACACATTCTTTTTAGGAAATTGCTTGATAACATGGTCAAGTAGAAAGTAATCATCTATCTCACTCTCTACTGTTGAGGCTCAATATATCGCTGCAACTGAGTGTTTCTCTCGGATCTTGTGGTTAAGAAATCCTTGGAAGGTATTCAAGTCAATGGAAACCAGCCTACGCCAATCTACTATGATAATACCAGTGGTATAATTATCTCTAAAAATCTAGTTATGCACTAAAAAACTAAGCATATCTTAATTAAGTACCATTTTCTTCACGAACAAGTCAATGAAAAAAAGGTAAAACTAGAATATGTTGGCACAAAGGAACAAATTGTGGATATTTTCACCAAACCCTTTCCCAAAGACACCTTTGAGTATCTAAAGCAGAAGCTGGGAGTTCTCTCCCTCCCACATTAGTTGTTGCATCAGTGTTTATTGTGTGCCCTATGAGATTGGCACCCATTGTGGCCATAGGACCAACAATAGGACTGTCTCAGACGAATCTTTGGTGATTGATGTCAAAGGGGGAGGAAGTTAGGGGGAGAGCTCTCAGTGGAGATGTATATTGACATCAATGACAAAGGGGGAGTTTTTTGGAAATTTTGGTTGGCATTGATGTCAAATAAATCACTATCTCAACAACAATAACATGCTCGGATGCTCTACTTAGCAGTTTCAGTATATTCACTGGTAATAAGCTTAAATCAGTAGTTAAACTTGAGAATTAAGGAGGTTTAGTGACAGAAAAGGTCAGAAAAAATTATACAATGAGTTTTTCGTTGTGAGGAGCACCCATTTGAGGGTATGGACACTGTTAGGATTATTAATCCTCCCTTGTTCATACTTTCTATTAGATTAATTAGCCTAACTTAGGAACATTAATTAATTAATTGGGTCCACTAGCATAATTAGGTCCACTTGGCCTAATGAGGACACATGTACTAGTCACTGGAGTGTGGGGAACACTACTAGAGGTTAAATGCCACTTACTGCATGTGCATGCATCAGTTTGGGTGCCTCCTAGACCAATCCCTACATTTTAGGAGCCACTAGGAGTCCCAACAGCAACCTACTTTAGTTAGTCGGTGTTAGTAATATTTAGTCTTAGTTAGCCCCCATTTACATTCAATTACTTCACATTAAGTTAAGATAGCTCTACCAATGAATGGATAATGCATGGTTGCATGGGGAGGATCGCTTTTGCTACCTAGCACACTCAGTTGCACTGAGTCAACTAGTTGCCAGTGGTTGTCTATTTGGACTCCGATATTGATTGGGAGACCTTGAGTTAGAGATTCAATTAGATACCGTCATATCCACTTGGATGATTCAAATTGATTCCTAATGCATTCAAATTATTCCTATGTAAACTATTGTAACACAATATATTAATATTATGAATGATACTGTAAATTTCTTAGCAATACTTCTCTATTTCCTGTGTGGTTTGTTTTGTTCAGTTTGTATCTTCATTCTCCATTCTTTACTACAAACATGATTAGAAATATCTGCTTGAAGATATAAATGGAATTCAAATTCTAATTTGGTATCAGAGCCTTCTCAGGTAGGTTTCATCCTTGTTTCTCCCCATCGAACATCAGAAGCAGCTGGGTTTCCATAGAAGTCCCCTATGAAAATTTGCTAGCTTTGGATTTATTTAGAGCAGACAGAGAGGGCGTGACGGACCCTGAAAACATGTTAATGTCGGGAGAAAAGAATGATTCTAATAGTTCATATGTTTTAGTGTGTCATTGCAGTGAAATTGACAAGTGATACGTATCTTGTGAGAAGTATTTGCAGTCTTCCAGCTGGAGAAATTATGAGTTCTCAAACTCCTGAACCACAGATCCTCACAACTTCCAATTATCTTGATTGGAGGATTGATATGCAGCTGGCCTTGTGCAAGCATGGCTACCACATGATCATAGATGGATGGGAGGCTGAACCTCATTAGCTGGTAGAGCGAAAAAAGTTCCTAATCCGTTGTGATGAAGAATTTAGGTACTTATGCACTTATATTTCCATATATCTTCTCTTCCATCTAGAAGGATTGAGGACTCCCAAAGAATCCTGGGAGAATCTTGATAGCTTGTTTAACAAACACAATGAGCTTCGGGGACACATTCTGGAGAATGAGTTGGTATCTTTACATCCCCACAATTTCGAGACTATTGAGCAATTCTTCTCTAAATTCAAGTCTCTAGTGCTCCAATGCAGAGAGTGTGGAATAGAGCGGAAGGATGAGTAGAATGTCCTTTCCATGCTCAGAAAATTAGGCCCTGAGTACTCTGTATATGTCTCCATGTTTCATTCCAAACGGGAAAGCTTTCCTAATTGGAAACTTCCTTCATTAGATTCTTTTTCCGAGTCCTTAATCAAGGAGAAAAACAAATTGATTCGAATGGGAGTCATCCAGACCTCCAAAGATCAAGCTCTCTTAGTTACTGACTCTTCCAAAGAGAAAAAAAAGGGGAAATAAAAGAAGGCGGAGCCAAAGGCAGCTGATTCGAATCCTAAACAAAATCAGGAAGCTTCTGAAAGGGCCTCTGACTCCAAGAAGAATAAATTTGAGAAGATACTATGTCCCTACTGTGAAAAAGGGTACCATCTTGAAGAACATTGTATGAGGAAGCAACTTGATGAGATGACTTCTCTTCTCAAGCAGCATAACATTGCTTCCCCACAAATAGCAAAGAATTCAGATAATGGACATGAAAGATATCATGCTTTGAAAGCAGAACTACCTCGGTCTACAACCTATTTTATTGATTCTGGAGCCTCCAATCACATGGTCACCTCTAAGGATCACTTCTCCTCTCTCAACATCAATGAAGGGCCCACTATTCACACGGGAGATGATTCCCAAATTCCAGTAGCAGGAAGAGGCACCATCAGAGTGAAGCATAGTGTGTTTAGAGATGTCCTATATGTGCCCTCCTTTGTAGCTAATTTGTTGTATGTATGTATACTAGATGACCCACACCGGCTCACCAAAGCAAGTGGTGTTTGGACTTGACTCAATGGAGATCACAAAAATCTCAACTAGGGAGCTTGTAGTGAAATGAATTGTTGATCATGCCTCCAAGGCATATATTTTCTCTCACTTCATGCCATACACAATTTCAGCATCACATCATCTTTCATTCGAAGCTGATGAAGGTATAAACATTCCATCAATTCCTATTCCAATTCCAGTTTCAAATCCTGACATTTCAGATTCAGATTTAGAAGAGGAGTCTTCCTAGTATGATCCAGACATTGAGCTTACAACTCAAAGGGATCTAGATCTAGATCCAGCATCTAACTCATTCCAACAGCCTAAATGGGATAAGCAACTAGGGATGGTGCTGGGGATCCATATGACAAAACAAGAACGAGGTCCCAGTATCAGAAGGAGAGTGTATCAATGTTTCACACAGACCCTCTTCTTGCTGAGAAGTTTTTTATGATGCTTGGGTCAGATCCTCAATCCTTCAAGGAGGGTTGCCATGATCATAGATGGCATGCAGCCATGGATGAGGAGTTTGACTCGCTACATGACAACCAGACATGGGAACTTTTCCCCTTACCTTCTGGAAGGAATATGGTACAGTGCAAATGGATCTACAAAACCAAAATAGCTGCTGATGGGACCATAACCAAATACAAGGCTCGGTTGGTGGAAAAGGGGTATTCTCAGGTCCAAGGCTTGGACTTCTATGAGACATTTTCTCCTATAGCTAGAATGGACTCCATCAAGCTGGTATTGGCCATTGTTGCTTCCAAGAGATGGGAAGTACATCACATGGACGTGAAGAGTGCCTTCCTCCATGGTGATTTGGAGGAGGAAATATATATGAAACAACCTGAGGGGTTTATTGATGATCCTTCCTGAGTCTACAAACTGAGGAAATCACTGTATGGACTCAAACAAGCCCCAAGGGCATGGTACTCCAAGATGGATGCCTTCCTAATCTCTCAAAATTTTGAAAGGTGCAAATCTGATTGCAATGTCTACATGAAGAAGAAGGAGGGGTTCTTGATTCTAGTTTTATTGTATGTGGATGACTTGCTCATTACTAGCATCTCTGCTACTAGATTGAGTAGCATCAAGTCTGCTCTTAATAAAGCATTCGCTATGAATGAATTAGGACTGTTAAGACAATTCATTGGTCTCGAAGTAAGTCAAAATACTTCAGGAATCATGATCTCACAGTCCAGGTATTCATCAGACATGCTTAAAAGGTTCCACATGGAGGATTGTAAGGAATCCCCCTGCCCTTTTCTTTCAGGGATTAGGCTTGAAGAAGGTGGTTCCACAACTTTGGTGGACAACACTCTCTACAGATAGCTCATTGGAATCCTTATGTATCTCACTCATTCGAGACTAGACATATCCTATGCTGTGAGTGCTGCTTCCAGATATATGCAGGAGCCACATGAGCTGCACTAGAAGGCACCAAAGAGGATCTTGCACTATGTGCAGGGTACTATTGATTATGGGATCCACTATGATGCTGGATCACAGCTGGATCTCATAGGATTTACAGACTCAAACTGGGCAGGAGATGGAAATGATAGGAAATCCACCTTGGGTTTCGTATTCATGATTGGTTCTGGGCCAATTTGTTGGTCCATCAAGAAGCAAGCAACCCTTGCACTTTCTTCAGCAGAAGCAGAGTATCGGGAAGCTGTGAATGCAACTATTCAGGTAGTTTGGCTGCATGGCATATTGATAGAGTTTAGGATACAAACTTCACCTGTAGTAGATATTTATTGTGATAACCAGAGTACAATCAAGATATCCAGTGATCCTGTTCAGAAGCAGAGGACAAAGCACATAGAGGTTCACATGCACTACATTTAGGAAATAGTGCATGATAGAACCATCGCACTGCACTACTATTCGACAGAGGATTAGATTGCAGATATTTTTACCAATTCTTTTGCCGAAAAGATATTTTCCTTTCTCAGGTCTCTTTTGAGCATTAAGGCTTGATTCTCAGTTCCTATTTTGAGGGGGTTTTCCCAAGAGGTTTTCCTACCTCATTTGTATTATGTCTCTTAGATTGTATATTGGGTGACCTATGGTCTTGTTACTAGGTCCCACAGTTTCCAAAGTTAGGATTTAGGGGAGGTGTTAGGATTACTAATCCTCCCTTGTTCATACTTTCTATTAGATTAATTAGCCTAACTTACGAACCTTAATTAATTAATTGGGTCCACTTGGCCTAATGAGGACACATGTACCAGTCACTGGAGTGTGGGGAACACTACTAGAGGTTAAATTCCAATTATTGTATGTGCATGCATTAGTTTGGGCGCCTCCTAGACCAATCCCTACATTTTAGGAGCCACTGGGAGTCCCGACACCAACCTACTTCAGTCAGTTGGTGTTAGTACTAGTTAGTCTTAGTTAGCCACAAGTTACATTCAGTTACTTCATAGTCAGTTAAACTAGTGCTACCAATGCATGGATAATGCATGGTTGCATGGGGAGGAGCGCTTTTCCTACCTACCACACCCAGTTGCACTGAGTTAGTTAGTTGTCAATGGTTGTTGGAGTTATTGGTCATCAGGGATTTGTCTATTTGGACTCCGATATTGATTGGGAGATATTGAGTTAGATATTAAGTTAGATACAGTCATATCCACTTGGAGGATTCAAATTGCTTCCTAATGCATTCGGATTCTTCCTATGTAAACTATTGTAACACCAGGTATTATTATTGTGAATGATACTGTAAATTCTTGAGCAATACTTGTACGTTTCCTGTGTGGTTTGTTTTGTTCAGTTTGTATCTTCATTCTCCATTCTTATACTGCAAACATTATTAGAACTATCTGCTTGAAGATATAAATGGCATTCAAATTCTAATATATAGAATATAAGCTTTGAATCACTCATATATCACATATTTGTAGTAACTGCTTGCCTCAATACCTCGAATTGTGAAAGTCTATCAATATTTTGAGTGTTAAAATGGTGGAGTCTTAAAGAAGGATCCATGCCTCACGTGCTTCCAGCTGTAAAAAACCAACACTTCGAGCATGGAAGTTAAACATGCTCAATGAATTTTGTGAAGCATGTATGTAAGAGGGTATCAAGCTTATGGAACCATAAAATCTCCATGGGTCATAAGGGTCTTGGATCCTTGTAATGAGGAATTGAAGAAGCCCTGTTCTTTTTATTTTAAAATAAATTAAACAATTCAAAATCACAGGTTGGCTCCATAAAGTTGTTTCAAAAGGAACACATAGTATAAATACACAAATGAAGAATAGATTTAGGTATGCATTATGATGTGAATGTCGCAAAGCGAGCTGAGGTTCCACAAGTCTACATTTGACTAAGGAGCAGCGAGGTAAATGTTTAGTGAAGAATTAAGCTGAAGTGAAATGAATTAGAGTTCAGTGAAAAGGTAAATCGAGGTGCAACGAGTCTATGTGTACAGGGGTGAACAAAGGTGAAGAAAAAATTGCGATCAAAACAACAAAGTTCTTGTTTAGTCAGGAGTTGAAAGTTTTTTTTTATGGATATGTATTATCTAAACAGGTGGATAAGAATCCTGTTGAAATACACAAATTTGTTGGGGAAGTCTTGAATCGATTTAGGCAAAGGTTGCATCCTTAACACTAATGTTGGAGATGTAAGTTATCTTGAGGTTGAAGCCTCATATGCACCAATTGTTGCTGCAAAATTAAACTCTGTAATAATAATAATAATTTTTACTTTGATAGAAGTGAAGTGTGTACTACTTTTTGACATTTTTTTGTACTCTTTTAAGTTTTAAATAATGTGCATTAAATTGAATGCTAACTCAGTCAGAAGTATCTGAAAATATAATACAAACATATCACCATTGATTCACCCCCCCTCTTAGTAGGAAAGTGTGATTTTCAATAAGAGTATGTCATTACACATGGTTGTTATCTCTACAAACTAATTATAAAGTGCAACATTCACATGATCACTTTGCTTATGGGGAAATTGCATAACTAGCTCGATTTTGACATATGAAAGGTAGAGTTAAAGGTTCAGATCGGGATGTGACATATAGAGACCATATACAACATACAAATATCTTCCCCAATAGTATTAAACACCAGAGGAATCCCTTCATACAAGTCTGATACACAACTCATTCAGTATGGGAGTCAAATACATGAAAACTAGTGATTTAATAACATGGAATTGCAAGAGTTTCACATATGGATTTCAACCCACATAGAATAGGGACATGAAATTATAGAGTAACACATAATATATTTCTATCACAACATCATCAAACTAATAGAACATCGTTCATACAAATCTGATATAAGACTACTTCAAGATTGAAGCCAAATCCATGATAACTAGTTATTTAAGAGCATGGAAATGCGAGCCTTTCACACTGGAGTTTCTTGAATTTCGAGCTACCGAGAATATGGTAATGAAATTACAGAGTTATAAATCATTTATGGCTTCCCCATAATCATAAAACTTATATAAAATCCCTCGTACAAATATGATATACAACTCTTTCAAAAATGGAAATGAAACACATGAAAACTAGTCATTCAAGAGCATGAGAACACAAGCCTTCCACACATGGATTTATGATATTTCAAATTATAGAGAATATGGACATATTATTAGAGATATATACATCACATACCCAATCTTGGGCATCAAATATCCTCAGAAAAGTGCAAGCACCACTCCAACAAGTGTGCAATCAACATGAGAGTGTGGGGGAATGGAGAAGAAGGAATGAGAGAATAGGGAGATATATGAGAATTCAACTATATGGACCTTAAAACTATAACTGAAACACCTTCACTAATATCCAAAGATATTTTTGATTGACCTCTCCATCAACCAACTTGGAAAGGAATCCAACTCCCTCGAAATTGGTTCATAAGCAGGGAGAGTGAACGCTCACCGTGCAATGGACAAGCAAAAACTTTCCAAAATGCCAAAGTCCAATTAAAAAATGATCAAAATACATTCCAATTCCTCATGAAATTCTTTTATTAACTTCATGAGGCCTCCTAATGTATAATTTCCCTCCATGGGATTGCTCCAACTCATCTTAGTGGTCTATTAACTCTCATGACACTTGTCTTCCTCTTCATTCTCCAATTCTTTCCATAATTCAAATGAATTCCTCTAACTCCCAAATTTGAACTATTGGTGGCTATTTTTATCCCTTCCATGTCATATTTGTCATATGTCGGCAATCAGGTTTGAATTTTTCATACTTGTCATAGAATCTTTCATCATTTGTTGTCATAGAGTGCTTGAAATCTCCTTTCAAGTGGAACACCTTGTCTTATAGTCTCTTCCTCTTCCATGGAAGTTACTCTCCTTTACCTATTCAAATTCCTTGTCTCATTATATGATATTTTACACCACATCACCCTCCAATAACGTTACATTACCCATGTGTTCGAATTTGGATGAAGATCATGCCAAGTGTGTGGGAAATCTAGTCATCCAAAGGCTCCACAAGCTCCCAAGTGTCTTCATGAACCCATGCCACATTATTTTATTAGAATTTATCATTTATGTGATCCATTTAAATGTGAATATGGTAAACTAAAGTGCTCTTGGGTCCCATATCCCCTTACTACAAAATTTCTGTCTCCATATCAACCTAGGGAATGAGTAGGTTGGTGGAACATTATTTGCAAGTAGTCTTATTTGGAAATTATTTAATTGGGGACATGACAGTCCTCCCCACTCAATATTACTTGTTCTCAATCAATTTCAAACATGGCTGATTTTGAATAACATTCTTTCCTTCCAAAACATTGCTTCAAACATTAGTTTCAATTTGAGTAGTGGCACTCATGTACTACAATTGTGTGTTTCCAAAAGTAAAGATATGCGGGTCTTTTCATATTGATATATCCTGTGAAATCACCACTAACACCAAAATAATTAATAAAATCCACTAAAACAAAATTTGCACAAATAATCTTTACCTCCATCTTTTGGAAACATTTTTTGAAATTTCGACCCTTTTTGCTTTTGTATAATTCTTTGAAGTTGGTACCGAGTTGCCAAACTTGAATTTATAAGATTCCAAGAAAGTTTCAAAGAGGAACCACCATACTTTTTTCTGCTCTACTTTGATTACAATCACATTCTCAAGTGGTGACTCAATATCCCCTACTGGTTGTTTCCCCCAAAATTGAAACCAAGCAATACTCAGATCCCATTGGTTGTATTGCACCCTTACAAACATCATGAGTACAAAATATGGATAATTAAAGTACATAAATACATCATACAATTGTACATCAAGAAGGTACCTCATCAAAGGATCATGAAAATTCTTGTACATCCAAGTAATTAGATTAATATGTGGCCCATACACACAAGCATCAAGTATTATATCAATTTTTTTCCAAATACATAGGTGAGGATCCCATGTCCTATAATGCTGCTCCAAAATAATGTAAGATGCATCAAATAATAACCATCCATGTGTTCTTTCATCCAATAAGTGAATAAAGAACCTCCACCAAAATCTGAACCCAATAAGGAGCAAATAAAACATGAAGACTTCAAGTGGATCAAAGAAGTCTCATCAATACACCCTTGAATATGTATGTCATCATAATGTAACAAAGGATGCTGTTGCAAATGTAAATAATATGTCACTCTAGTCAGGCCATCATCAAAAGGAGAGATAGGAATTACATACTCTTCATGTGGCACCATAAAAAAGAACCCTTTCACACATACTTCATTAGGATGAATGCTGCAAAATATAGAAGTGTAGGATGTAGGAGAAAGAACCAACTCACCAAAAGGATTAGAAAGTGTAAACTTTTCATCATGTGAAGGATCCATAGGAGTAGGATTATGCATCTCCCTCAAAAGTGTGACACTTTCGTCATATGTTGGTTCCAAGGTAGTGGAATCATGCACTACTTCCAAATAGTGTGTAGCCATTATCAAGATGTAGCTCAAGCTTCTATTCCACCACAAAATTGATTGGATACCATCAAGCCCATTTTCAAACTTATCAAGAACCTGCAATTTTCCATGCTTCTCGTGATCCATCACATCACTAGAATCCTCCAAGCAATCGACCATATGTCAATATGAAACATAGGAGGAAGAACAAGTATCTTGCAACCTCTTAAGAAGTTGCTCATTTTGAGTTTTGAGCTTATGAATATCCTCATTACTATTCAAGTAGGCTTCATGTAACCATTCATTAAGCTCAACCAAATTATTTATATAAAAAACCAAAGATATCAAATTACCTTTAATGTTGTGTCAAGTAAAATATTGCATGATTATTTTCGACACTAAATTATCAACCCGGGGCTCATAAGGTTAAATGTTCCTGGCACTGTATGTGCAGGATTGGAGTTATAATATAATTTAGTTTAACCTGATTTAATCTAATGTTGACAACACACTGAAATAATAAAGAGATGAAGCAAACTAAAATAACTTGTCACCTAGGGAAGAAACTCATCATGAAGTGACCATATCTCATGAGTTAGGTCATTAATCTCATCCGTCCGTGAATTCTAAATTGATTTCTAATTGCAGACTAAATTACCACTAACTAACAACTATGAAATTTTATAAATGATAAATTAACTTAAATGCAATTACAAACAAATTTTATAAATCCAATTTCAAAGTAATTAAAAGCACCAACTTAATTGACAAATAAAGAAAATAAAAAACCTATCTAGTTAATTTCCTATTTATTTAAAACATCAAATTCAAAGCAATTTATCTATGAAAACATCAAAATACAAGGCACCTATGCTATTTGAAACTACACAACTATGACCTACATAAATAGAATCTATGATAAATCCGGATTTATAACTATGTGAAAGGTCAAAAGCAACTATTTACAACACATTTTAAAATGAAACTTAAATATCAAATTATAAAACTATACCATTAAATTATGAACCAATTTATAAACTACAAATTACAAATTGTAAACCATCTATAAACTAAATTGCAAGTCACAAACCTACGTTACAACTAATTTACAAAACAAATATAAATTGAAAAATAAAAACTACAAACTTAACATTTTAAATCAAACTCCTATCATTTAGCAACTAAGACTAATAAAACTTTAATTAAATTACAAACTAACACTAAATAATAAAACTTTTGTTAAACTAAAATCTAAATTATACTAGACTAAAATAAACATTAATAAAAGTTATGTGATAATTGAAGAAATATACTTTATCACTAATTCATTTACACTTCAAAGCATGGTATAAAATATTTCAATTCAGGGTGTGAAACCTTTCAATGCAAGGCAAATTAAATTCCTTCAAAACTCAAAGTAGGGTGTAATAGATTTATGTATTGTAGATTGATTTATATAAAAATTCACACGATCTAATGTATAAAACCATTTGCACAGGGTAAAATGAGATTAATACATACGAGGAATAAATAAATTCCAGCGAGATTAAATGCAATCCACAAAATCACGAATCGGGTTTGTATTTTTAGGAATGAATAATACTCTGTAAATAGTGAGAAATTCAATCCACATAAAAAGAGCACTTCTGAAATAAATTTATGAGTACAGTACATTCAGACCTGCATTCAAACAATTAATTAAGAATAATATGAAAACAAAATTACAAATGAAAGAAAACTACAAACCACAGGATGGCCAATTCTTGGGAATTCACACAAATGATATGTACACAGAACTTGCTTCCCGGAAATCAATTCTGTATGGAACAAGGAAGCTGATTTACACAACGAACAGATTTCTTTTCAATATCTCTCCTCTTTAGCAATCACCAAATACTGTGCTTAAATGTTTACATGAGATGAATGCAAAGATTCGACCTCCCATCAAATTAATACATCCATCTAAAAACATAGAATTCTTTAACAAATCACCAATTTCGTAACAATATTCTGAGAAAATATGTTTGATCAGGAAAGTATTTATCCTATTATGTTCTCAGATTCTGAAAACTGCTCGCGAGTAGCGGTAAATCAGGCCATTCTAGAAGTAGAAGTGGGGTTCGAACGGTATAGCCAAATTCTTCATGGATTGCTCATAAATAATCCCCAAAATATTTTTTTCTGGCTTAATGACCGGAGTGCCGGACGGTTACTACAATCTCATAAATCAAATAATTTTTCAGAACAACTTGGAGTTTTTGCTTCATTGCTGGCTAGATTCCTGGAGTTTGAACTGATCCATGTAACTTGTGCGTGATAATATGTTGTTGAAACCTGCGTGAAGGTATTATAACCTACTTATAAACATACATAAAATAAAACCAAATTAGATGAGATGCATGGTAATAATTAAAACCAACGTCATATTTATGATATACAAAGTAGGACGCAGGAGTGGTATGTGAAATATTAACCAATTTAAATTCTCATGACTAAAAACCAACGTTAATCCATTTGGTAATGAATTTTAATTCAGGTAGTATGAAATGAATAAGTGGCATTTTATGTTTTAAACTTAAATAATTGCCATATCATGGTTATAATTTAAATATTAAATAATTGCTTTTAATTCTCCCTCATTCATATTAATTTCATTTATAAGTATTTTGAATTAAAAACAAATGTTAAAAAAAATTATTTTAATGTATTTCCTTTTAATTATTTATTTGTTTAATTTTAAAACCTGAATCAAAGCTCATCATCAAGTCATGATTTTTGATTTTCCATATGCAGATATACAGGATCTGAAAGAGACAGGTAAATTTGTTCGCCAAAAGGGGTAAGCAAAACCAATAAACCAATAAAAAACATGTGATCAAACCCAGTGCGAAACTCAGGACTGAAAGAAGGGCCACATAAAGTATGAGAATGCTTATCATTATCATTTGCCAAATATTCCATTTAATAAATAAAAAATAATCAATTAGGCTTCTTTTATGTTTGATAGTCTTAATTAAATAACATGAACTAAATGATAACTTCATTAAACATAGATGTACTAAATTATGGGTGCATGAGCTACGAAAGTAGCGAAAATGAAGTCATGAAAATGGACAATTTTCAAAGCCCAACATCCTCCTAGACTGAAGATAAGACGAAATTTTGACAATTGGCTATTTTTTGAGATTTTTTTCAAAAAACAAATTTGCTATTTGGTCATTTTTACTCTCTAATATTGCCTATATTTACATAAAATATGTTTTTTCTATCATAATATTCACAAAAAATTACAAGTTTTGGTAGTAAATTGTATGTTTCATATTTAATATTCTCCTCCCTATCTATATATAGGATTTTTTCAATCCTAAATAATTGTGTAGAATACTATACTTAAGTATACTATTAGAATCCTTAAAAAAAACCCTAGGTAGAAGCCATAAAGTCAAGAGTTGGCAATTTTCTATTGGGTAAAACAAGGCATGACGTAATGATATCTTGGTGAAATAGCTTAAGTGTATGATAGAAATGAATAACACGTTGGAGGTTTGGGGGTGAAGTCCCTGAGTTGGATACCATTGCCTTGTTGGGATTCACTTGATGTTCTTACCACATTATACACTAATAATGCATCAAGTTAGGTTTCCCTAGGTACCATCCTTGGAAAGAGGGGAACTACTTAAGTGTTATCCTTGGGATATGTATTCCAAGGAAAAAATGACACGTAACAATGAAAAAAGTATTAAAGGACACTAAGAAGAAAATTACAAGGTAAGGAACACAAATCACGAAAATGGAGGAACAAATGAAGGACATAGTTGAACTCACCAAAAGTGAATTCATGATCCCAATCATCATGAAAGGTGGCACTAGAATGGAAAAAATCTAATTAAGGGAATAATTAATATTGACTAACAACCTAACAAACATCAAGGAAATTTTAATTCAGTAAACAACACCATAACTATATGGAACATGGATTGGACAATTTAAGGAGTTGTATGGACTACTGAAATACATTGAAGTGATAGAGAGAAAGATAAAAAGATAAAAAAACAAAATTGGCAAGATTAGAAGAAACCTCGAAGAAGGGATGTATAACATGTAGGAAGTATAACATGTTGTTGATAAGGCTTAAAGAAAATGCATATGTTGAAGACAACACATATGTGAATAGGATAAATATCAAAGTTTGTCATTGTTAGTTTTTTCTTTATATTTGAATAGATTATCTTGTATATTTCTCTGAAAGAATAACAAGTACAATAAGATGCATAAGATATAAAAGATACACGAGACACAAATATTTTCATTGGCGAAACCATAGAGGAGAAAACCCGACAAACTTCTTGAGAATAGTAAGATGATCAAAATCAGTAATAAGAAGTATTCAACAACTATCTATCTCTCCTCCTCTCTCTCTCTCTCATGCGAACTTGAGAGTGTGAGGTGTGTATAAATGAGGAAGAGTTCCCCCCTATTTATACCCTTTCAATTTACTGACCAAACATAATACTGGATCCCACATGTATTCCCTAGCAGGGTCGACTTCTCCCAGAAAGACTCCAAATACACATTACATGATGTTACACTGGGGACTATTGCCTCGACTTACAACAGAGGTTATACCTCAAGGTATAGACACAATTAAGACATCCCGCAAGGGGTAAACACATACCCAACGGGGGTACAACAACATATAATGATAATATACATCAGAATATCTTCCAAAGTTACAAATACATCAACACTCCCTCTTAACTAGGAAGGTATTCTCTCTCTTCACAGTCATCGACACATCTGGTCAAGTGTTCATCACATAGTCATCATCACGGAGTCATAGAGTCATCATCATAGATGCTTCCATCATCTTCTTATTATTGATCATCGAACGGTACTATCTGTCATCGAAATTTTCTATAGAGCCAGCCCTCTCTCGACTAGGTGTAGGACTAGTCCTCATCCAGGTCTTCATCACATCTCGAGCAAGTCTTCTTGTAGGAACGGTTCAGGACCTTCTTTACATTTCCACGACAATAACACGAGTATCCTACCTTCATCTCATCATATCCAAATCATCTATTTTTCCCTGCACAATTCAAGACAAAGAATAAATCTTTAGATGCAGACAACCTGCTGTCTTTCACCATAGTAGTAAGACAGGATAATTTTCACATCATTAAGACAACCTGCAGCTTATACTATGCGAGAATCGCCTAGGAGCAGACTTAGTGCATTATGTCTCTGCACGGTCAACCTGCATTCTATTAGTAGAACCACCTAGGTGCACCTTTCGCGCTTCATGAACTTATCATCTCAACATGGGAACACACATATATAGATATATATGTAAGGACGGATTAGGACCAAACAACCTGCTACATCAAGACCTTTTACGTTCTCTGGTCAACCTCAACGGATTATTACATCTGAAAAACCCGCGTTCATGATATTATACATTCAAATAACCTTCGGGACGTATTACATCCAAGTAATATACATACCACGCCAGATCTCATTTTTCACTCGGAAAACCCACAGGGCGTATTACATTCGAGTAACCTGCGTACCATGCCAAGTCTAATTTTACGCTCAAATAACCTGTCACAGAACGAATTACGTCCATGGATAACCTACAAGATTCTCTAGGGCTGATTACATCCGAGGAAAACCTACATGACTAATTACATCCAAGCATCCTGATTCACCAAGATTTTTCCTGCTCAGACAACCTATCTCATTTCCCATTTGAGATATCATGCATCAACTATTTCTAGCATGGAACACATCGGGACTGATTACATCCATGGATAACCTACGAGCTTTGCCAGGACTTATCCAAGGATAACCTACAAGACTGATTACGTTTGAGCAACCTATGAACTTCACCAGGATGTTATGTTTAGAGAACCCGTCTCTCTAAGTATGCTAGAATACATCACTCCCTCTTTTGAGGGATCTTGATCTTGATCACACCAAGTATTTCTATGAAGTACTCAAAATTCACTCTCACTAGAGGCATGGTCAACACATCGGATATCTACTTTTCTATTTCCACGTACTGGAGCTTCACTTCTCCTCTCTGCACCTATTGCTACTGCAACTATTACCCCAAATTTTTTTTTTTCATTTTTTTAGTACCACCCTTTAAAGTTTTAGTTTTTGTTACTTAGACATTTTGAGTTTTGAAGGCCATCATTCATGACTTGTTTTCTTCATGGGGAAATTCATAAATTTGGTTTTCACACTAAGGAAAAAAAATATTTTTGATTCGCCACAATGGATGAATCTTCATGTTTAACCCGCTATGGCGGACAGTTTTTCAAGTTGGAGTTGCTACAACGATTGGTTTTTATTGCGCTCTGCTTGTTTTATTGGAGCCATTGCATCGGATTTTTTTACAAGGACTTAGCCCCAACAGCAGATGAATTTGGTTCTTCAAGTTGTTGCAACAGATTCTTTTCCATGAGCATGGAGCGACTCATTTCTTTTCGTTGCATCGAAATATTTCCAAATATTGGGCCGCAACGATGGGCCTATTCATAGGTTTAGTATCGGAACTTTTTCCGATTTTTCGCGACCCACTACGTCGAATAACACTTCCTTTTTGGCCGCAACGGTGGAAATTGTTCTTTTTTGACCGCCTGATCCTCACTGAGCCTGCATCTATGATAAGAGCGACTGCGTTGTGACCTTTGAGTTGCTGTGAACGGGTTTCTTTTCAAGTTGAATTAGTCTTGATCATCTGATGCGCTATGTTTTGGCGCTAACGACATTTTGACCTTGCGCATGTGGTTTAAAGTCTCACCTACTGCCTTTAAGTGGTTTTTTAACTTGTGTGTTATATATAGATCGAGAAGGGTTTCTGTTTTTACCATTAACGGTGAGCGCATTAGAGTGTAAGTGGTGATTTTATTTCATTTGAAGCATCTGTTGTGATTGGTCGAGACCGCCATCTGGAGCTCTTGTGGCACGCCGCCCCCATGACTGTTGTTGAGCCTTTCGCCTGCAAGATAGGTTTCTGTTTACCTTCTTTTGATTGGTGGTTTGATTGAACTGCACCTGTTGGTTTTTGATACACCGTGCAGGGGTTTGGTAGTTGGGTTTTTTTTTTTGTTTTAAAAGGGCTCCCTCCACATGTTTTAGGTTTAGCAGCTTTCCTTCTAAAATTTTTGTCCTTGCCGTGGCCACCTTACCTGCTCCCATGGAGTTTCTCCATTTTCATTCTGATGCATTTTTCCTGCAAGATTGACAACTAATTATGAATTCCTGGAGGCCCGAGATTTTTATCGGCCTAGATTTGACCTGGTTCTTGCTCCTATGCGGTGGTAGAGGCTGTGTTTTGTTCAATTTAGGCAAACCTTTTAGGTTTTGGATTTTATACTGTATCTCCCCGCTGAGGGATTTTGATCATGGTGGTTGAACATAGGGTATCGCTGCAGTGTGCTACCTGCGGTTTTTTAGAGATGTCCAGGACTAATGGAAAGAGGGAGATTAAGGTTTTAGGTTATTTAGAATGTAGAATCTACCCTAGCCGAAGCCCGCCTGTGTTACCAGGTTTTGTTATCAGAGTTTTTAACTTGCTGAGCTATGGTTTTTTTCTTTCGATGGGCGAGGAGAATGTGGTAAAATAACATGGTTTTCCCAATGTGTTAATGTTTTTATTATATAATCATTATTTTTTCCGAATGCATGGGTTTATTTAATGATGTAAATTCTAAGACATTTTCTGTGTTATTGCAGTCACAACTTGTACCAGACAGCATGACAAAGAAGGGAAAAAAGAAGACCAAGATCATAGACTATGATTCCGATGCAGAAATATCCCCCACAAAAAAGGTGGAAATAATATATGAAGATACAAAGTCAGTCACTGAGGCTAAACATGAATTCAAATGGGGTCAAATCTACCACATGCTTGTAGAGAAGAAGGTTCCAAAGGCAGGGTTGGAGGACCTAGCCTTATATGATAACATACTGAGATCTAGAACCACTAAGGTATCCAATAGACTAGATATTTTTCCTTGCACATAGGTCATCGGATGGATTCTTCCCAAAGTGGATGCAACAGGGATGATCATGAACAACGCGGAGGATAAAGGATTTGCATCCTTCACACCTTCATTTATAGCAAAATCATACATCCTGCACCGTCAGAAGTTAGCATGACAACTGACTGGGTAAAGGGATTAAAACTTAATTACATAGCTACAACAAAGATGATGGTAGCTGAAGGAAAGACATTCAGGCATAAACAATCTAGGGAATACGAAACTACTCATCTACATACCCCATACAGAATGGTAGTACTAATGCTAAATAGGATTTTCGGTAGAGCCGACGGTAGATCTTATAACTTCAGATGGATCCCACTGATTTACCATGTATCCATGAAGTTGATAGTTTTTAATTGGGCTAGCATAGTATCCAATAGCCTATCTACCTCCATTACTGCAACCCAAGAAGGTTTTCACCAATGAAAAATTCGAGTTCTATATGGGATCTTTCTTGGTTGACTGCATACTTTGGTTTCACCCATTTGAGAAGATCAACTGCACATGAAAGGGAGGGAAATCCCCTATTTATGCATCTTATCAGATATTGTGGGATCATAAATACCACAATCACTACAATCTAATATGTGAAGAGTTCTTGATGCCTTTGTACCAACTAGTTTTCCTGGAGGAGTGCAAGTGCCTATCTGAAGGTGATGTGGAATCCATCAAGGAGTTTGGGGATTACTTATTCTTTGAATAAGGCACATACTTGAGGATGTATGGGGGGACTAAAGCACCCTCATTGCTGCCAAAATACGCTACAGATTACATAGTTCATAATGAAGCTATGAGACAACTTTTCTTGGATGGATTTGGAAGTCACTTGTTCGACCTGAAAAAGATGTGTTTCCACCACTACCTTTCTATGTGGGGAGTTATAAGTTTTCTAAAGTCAAGAGCACCCCTGAGTTCATTAAGGAACTAGAAATATTTCATTTCAGTGAAAAGAGATTTCATCGAAATGATTCCCAAGGCAAGGTTGCAGCCCATCGGGCACTCCTCAAGGTAAATTTCGAATATGCCGATTATGTGGACAAGGATGAAGAAATGTACAAGAATATTTGCAACATGATCGCTTTGAATATGCGGTTTAAAAGGAAGACCACAATAGCTATAGTTAAAGGAAGTGGAAGCAGCAATCCAGAGCTAAAGGGACAGGAGGAAGAAGCTGCAAGAAAATCAAAGGAAGAGACTGCACGAAGACTAGCAGAAGATGTAAGAAAATTTTTAGCTGAAGAATCCCATCGAGAAAAGGAGGAAGAAGAAGCTTCCAGGAAAGAGAAAGAAGAAGAATAGAGAAATAAAGAAGAAGCTATCAAAGAGAATATTGCATAATTGGAAAGATCAATAGCTCAAGAAGCTCAAAATCCATAACAAGAAACTCAAAATCTAGGACAAGAAGCACAAAACCAGGGAGAGGTGACAGAAGAAAAAAGGAAGAAAGATCAGGAAGAGCTAGATAAGGAAAATCATGGACAAGATCCTGCACAGGATAACACATAGAACCTTCCTTCTACTTCAGACAGTATAGTTATGGGAGGACATCTCCACGACATCTCCCTATGGTTGAATTGGGGTTGGTGCCATTTACCCTGTCCAAACAGCATGAAGTTGCATGCCTAGAAAATCTATATTTTGATCTGAAAAGGAAGTCCATTGTGTGGAGAACAGAGAAGACTTTGAAAATGGGAATCCAACCCAAGATCACCATAGTGATCGAGAAGATGGTTGTAAAATATGTAGAGGAATACCCGAAACAAATGGTCTCCATGAGTGTTGCAACTGCACATGCAAATGCTAATAATATTAGTAAGCTTACGAAAACCCTTGATCGGTATAAGGGTAAAATGACAGAGATAAAGGAGGTTTTAAGGAAGGAGGAAAGAGTGGGCTAGGATTCAAAGAGAAAATATGAAGCCACTCTTAGATTTTGAGAAGCTTCAACTAGACTTCCAGATACTAGAAGAAGAAAGAGATGTTTTGAAATTATCAAATAGGGCCCTTGATGGGGAGAAGCAGAAATTAGAGAGCAAGATAGCAGAAATGGAAGCACAAAAATCCACATTTGATCAACAGACAGAGCAGTATAAAGTCCAAATTACGAAACTAGAAGCCCAAAATAGTTTTTTGGAAGCATTATTGAAGGAATCTAATGAAGGAAAGATGGACATAACACCTATGAGAGAGCATGCTCTCCTACTAGAGGAAAAACATATCAAGTACAGGTTAAGCTCATAGAAGAGGTCTTCAAAATAAAGCAAGTAGAAGCTAGACTGCAGGAGATCTCAATCATAGCTATTGAATTCAAAGACAAGACCCACGACATTGCATAGACAATACAAGGACAACTGACATGGTTGGATACAAATAAAGAGCCTCTAGAAAATGCACATGTGAAGAATCCAAAGATGTTCCAACTCGAATACGATCTCATGAATTTCAGTAACAGAGCTGTTGAGAGACTGATAGATGCAGTCGAGAAGACATCAGAAAAATGCAGGGAGTTATATAATAAGGTGCTCATAACTCGCAACAAATTTCAGACATCTTCAACAAAGAGGTTGCAGGAGTTTCCAGCACATGAAGAACGCTTGAAGCAACTGCATGATCGATTGTAGGAAGATGAACTTAGCATACAACTGATTAAAGGCTTAAATGAAAAGGTGATTAAGAGCATGGTGGCTCAAGCTACGGTTAGTAATTTCCTTTTGGAAGATCAGCTCCGAGTAACCCCACCAAGGGTGGTTGATATAAAGACTCAATTGTCTAAACATGAGTTCACGGTCAGATTCTTAGAACCAACAGATTTTGGAATCATTGCTTCAAATGCTATGGAATGCCAACAATTCATAAATGAGTTGGCTAGGCCCACTTGAGTGGTTTTGTCCCATCTATACTTGGAAATATAATTGTAATATTTTGTATTTATCTTATGTTATTAATGAACATGCTAGAAGACAAACAATTTTTGTTACCGAAAGTTGAGGAAGCCCAAAGGGCAGGGAGACCAAAAGTCATTTTTGCAATGTATAAATATAGTTAGAGTCGAATAGGAGAGGGACTTTTCTAGCTCTCATATGAAAATGATTTTTTGTAAGAAGAACTATTTCTTGTTATAATAAAGAGGACTGAAGTTTTGCTGGAGAAGGGGCTTCCTGAGTTTCAAATGCATGCTGTGTAGATTGCTGAATATAAGAACTATTTCTATTTTGGCTTACTATGCAAATATGTGAGATCATTCTAATTGCTGAACTGTTTCTATGTTGGGATGATTTCATTTCCATGTTATGAAACTTATGCAGTAAATGAGTAGTGAATACTTTAACAACACTGAGCTACCTCTATGTTATCTTTTATGCTGTATTTATGTATTATGAATTTATCAGCTACTTGTAAAATTCTTTGTGCAGAAAGTGAAGTACATTACTCATATAAATAGTAATGTTTCTCCACGGGGATAGGTTATATAGAGTAGATTAGATTAGTTGTTCTTGATTTAGGTGATTTAGGAACAAAGAGGATAAGACGAAAGGTAAGAACCTATGCATCACATTGTGAGATATTTGTTCCCTGGTAATTTGAATTTAATCTAGGCACCTACATATTATTTATAAAAAACATAAAAAAACACACAAATGGTGTACTTGGCCGCAACCGATAAAATAGATTTAAACCTTCATTAAATTCTACGGTAGTCGGGCCGCTAATCGGATGGATTCCCCACACCAAACGATAAACAATCTAATTGGGAACGATTATTGGAGAGAATCCCTACAGTTGATACCTGGGATTTTCCAGGCATCAACAACACCATATCCTTGATATAGTGGAACCTGATCTCGATGTGCTTCGACTTTTCATGGAACACTGGGTTTTCTGATAGCTTCACACAACTCTGATTGTCGCAGAAGATACAAGTCACATTCAACTGGAGATCAAATAAGTCAGACAATAGATTTCACAGCCACACTACCACATAACTATTCGAGCAAGTGACAACATACTCTACCTCGAATGTACTCAGCGCCACACATGATTTCTTCTTGCTAAACCAGGAGATCATGCCAGATCCCAAACTCAAGCAGCAAGTTGAGGTGCTCTTCTTGTTAGTGGTTCTACCTTCCTAGTCCGAATAAACATAACCATGTAGGTTAATATTCTGATTCGCGTTATATTTGAGTCCATAATCCACTGCACCTTTTAGGTACCTCAGAACATGCTTTGCAGCTATCAGGTGAACATGTCTCAGATTCGTCAGGAATTGGATCAGGGTGTTCATCGTAAAGAATATGTCTGGTCTCGTATTTTTTAGATACATCAATGAGCCAATAATTTTATGGTACATCGTGGAATCAACTGACTCAGATGAATCATTACTCAGAAGCTTCAAGTTAGATTCCATAGGTGTGGCTATCTCCTTGCAGTCCAACATTTAGAATCTCTTCAAAATCTCAACTGCATATTTCCCTTTCCCAAGGAATATTCCATCTACACTCTGCCACACCTCCATGCATAAGAGGTAGTGCATCATACCTAGGTCTTTCATCTCGATCTATGTATCAAGTCTATTGCATCTGTAATGAGTTCCTCTTCTCCTGTCAGAAATAAGTTATCAACATATAGCAGGAGTATCACAGGTCTTCCTTCTTCCACCTTGAAGTAGAGGTTGGAATCCACTTTACTCTTGGTAAATACTAATCTCATCAAGAATCTATCCATCCTGCTGTACCATGTCCTCAGTGCTTGTTTCAATCCACACAAGGCCTTCTTTAATTTTCATACATGGGTTTTCCTGTCTCAAATCCTAGTGGTTGTTCCACATACACTTCCTCCTCAACTACAACATTCAAGAAAGTTGTATTTATATCCAATTGGTGTGTCTCATATCTCATACCTGCACATATAGATCTATTGGAAGTGTACATTTCCTTGGGTGCAAATGTCTCTTCGTAGTATATGCCTTCTTTCTACGAGAATCCTCAAGCTACGAACCTTGCCTTGTACTTCTGGATGTTGCCATCTGCAGCATGCTTGATCTTGTAGATCCACTTTCAAGTCATGATAGACTTCTTCTACGGTCTCGAAACAATCTCCCAGACATCATTCTTCATTGATTTGGCTGAGATTCTATAGTGAAGGTTCAAGGAATTTTAGTTCTAATGTAATCAAATTATGATTTAAAGCAACTTTTAGTTAATTTATAATTTTTTATCTAATCAAATTATATTCTCCTTATAGTTTAATTATTACTTATTTATCGAGGTTTGGTAACCAAGATCTACTGATGTTCAGGCTGTCGTCCTTGTTTAAGAAACTAAGGTTTTTAACTATCTCGATTTCCTCCCTAATTCTTCTTTTGGACCAATTATCTACATGGGATAACACTTTCATATCTTCAATTTTAATTGGGTGCTTTGTGTCCATTCTTTCTTTTTTGCAGCCTCTTCATAGGTGGAAGGTTCTCTATCAATGATGTCACACAATAGGGCCACATAGCTATTGTAGGGATTTCCCCTCTTTCTCTCTCTGTGTATTCCCTCTAGAGTGACATACCTTTCAACTTCTCATAGGAGCTCCCATTCTCGTGTAGGTTTCCTCTTGTGGGAGTCCTTCTCAAGGAATGTCTCTACCGGATATTATGGTTCTATCATGTCGTGATATTCGGGGTCTTCTGGAATTGATTCTCGAATTTCCAGATCTCAGACTCTTGTCTCTTTAGGTTCCTCAACTTCTAGATAGGAGTCCTCCTGGATCTGAAGTATGTTGATTCTTCATCAAAGGTTACATCTCTATTGATTTCGATCTTATTGAATCCTGGGAAGTATATTCGATAGGCCTTTGATGTATCATTGTATCCTACAAATATACCCTTCCTCCCACAAGGATCAAGCTTGGTCCTTTTCTCCTTTGGGACATGTATGTATAGCGGGAAACCAAATATTCTCAGATGGCTGACTTATGGTTTCTCTCATGTGAAATTTTCCTCAAGAGTCTTGTTGTCAAGTAATCAATGTAGAGTATGGTTCTGTACATACATAGTTGTCATTGTTTCCTTCGCCCAAAGGTGCATAGGAATATCCTGGTCATGTAGCATAGATTTTTCTACCTCCATGATGGTTTGGTTATTTCATTCCACAACCCCATTCTGTGAGGATTGTGTGGAGTTCTCAGATCCCTCTTAATCATGGACCCTCTACAAAGTTCCTTGAATTCTTTTGAAGTGAACTCTTTGGCATTATCTGACCATAGAGTCTTGATCTTCCTATTAGTCTGGTTCTCAACGAAGGCTTTATATTCCTTGAACTTATTGAAAACTTCACTTTTCCCTTTCAAGAAATATATCTAAGTCTTACGTGTGAAATCATTTATAAAGGAAACATAGTACACATACCCTCTTAATGAGCTAGACATCATGGTGTTGTAAAGGAAAGTTTCATATGGCTAGGGTTTAAGAGGCCATCAACATATTGGGGTTGAAAGGTGGATGCAAATGGTTCTGCAAGTAAATACAAGCAAGTTTCAGAGATTAGAATGGTTCATACCTTAGCCAAACGAAGGTTGATCCAAGAAGCCCTTCAATCCTCTTCTTGCTCCTCTTGCTCCAAGAGACCTGCAAAACAAATTATACCTTCCTCAAACTAATATGACCATATATAAAGAAATGATAATCAAATAAACATGAAATAATGATCTGACTAACATCATCATATGATCATAAACAAATATTAAATCAAACATTGAACAATAATTTGGGAAGAAGAAGGACATCACATATTTATTAATATTGAAAACAAGTACAAGTATACCTTCTCTTCAAGTTAGACACCTCATGAAACCTTGATCTGGTTCTGCTGCTTCTCTTCTCCAAGGAACTCAGCCTCCAAACTCTACAACACAAGGAGAATGCTTTTAGGGCAAAGGTGTGGGAAAAGAGAGTCCCAATTCCTCTAGCATAATGATGCAAAGTTCAAGTCTCCTCTCATGGACCTCCCTACCTCTATTTATATGCTTAATGAAGAGTTTGGTTCGAAGACAAAGTAGTTACAATTGAAGGAGTCAGTTGCATAACTACCCAAACTACCCGAATTTCAAAATACGTATTTTTTTGACATTTTCAGGAGGCGAACACTGGTTGCAGAAACAACAGTCGCATACATGAGGAGGTATACATGGGTTGCAATGTAGAAAGTCATGTATTTAAGGCATACATGACTATTATATATAGCAACTCACATAAGTATGAGGGTTTTTTTAAGGAAACTCGCGTACACATCAAAAAAATCATTTTTAGGGTATTTTTGGGCATTTTCAGACTTTGGTGTCTTCTGGAAAGTTTTAGCTAACACAGATACCTTTCCAACGATGCATAGATGAGGTCAAATGGAGTTACAAAATTCAAGTTATGGGTCCCCCAAGTTAGGTGTTTTTTCAGTGACTTTCTTGAAGTGTCGACATGCAACAGAATCATGGGAAAGTGGTCACATGAAGAGATGTGTCATTTTAAGCTATAACATATGCCCCCTAATGTATGAGGTTAGAGGGGAAGATGATAGCTATAATACATTATAAAGGAAACAACTGAGTATGGAGAGAGCAGAGAATCCAAGATCAAAAGGCTTAAACAAAGGTACCTGAAAGAGAGATAAATGTCAGAAAAAAATGATCTCTGGGACATACAAGTCCATATACAAAACATCGCCATAAAGATACAGGCGGATCCAACATATGTATAACTAATGAAACTATCATGGTCGTTCAATATGCAAAAAGGCACCATATCAAATATAAAGGAGTCATGGCCACAAATGAACAAGGTGGATCCATGCTCAACAATCGATCATAGCCACAAAAATACAAGGTGGATCTATGTCTCAGCAAGATGTCATATAAAATGTAACAAGGTCTTGCGCAACTTGGGCAATAACAAAATGATGATGCTATTTTCGGCCCAAGGTCTTCAATCCAAACCGCCCAAAAAAGGTACGAATCATAACCATGCAAATAAAGGAGATGAAGTCGAACATGGAGGAAACTGTTTCATTATTGGTCAATAATGAGAAACGTTAACAAATGCGAGGGAAACCACCATTAATGAAAACCCAAGGTACTTGAAGTCAAACACTTGAACAATCCATTAAGTAGGAAACATTAAGGTATTCCCACTACCCAATAGCAAGGGAAATTGCCACTGATGACTACAATCCCCAAGGTACTGTCATAAACTCTAAATCTTCATTCTCAGAGCAATAGGTGTTGCAGTCGATAGGAAGAGATCCGTTGGAAGGAAGGCATTAAGGCATCCTTCATCATCCAACACAAGGTAAGTCAGAGACTAATTGGATCTGGAATTGGTATAGAATTTCACGACAAGGATCGTCGAAGACATGATGTAATGAACTGATACCAGGGAATGGCCGACACAAAAGGTCAAGGCAACTGCAGAATGGCCAACAAAGGTTTAATCCTTGAACAATGAGCACGACACAAAAAGTGACTTAGGCAGCTTTTGACACAAAAATTACCAATGACACAAATCTGCAATGTAGGAGACATTGACAGATTCCCCATATAATTGGAAAAGAGAGCAACTGGAGGAGTAAGAAAATCTGAATCGGGATAAGGTCAAAACACTAGTACCCAACTGTTGATAGACTCAAAACTGGTGCTTTGTTCAAGGAAACAAAACTTGTTGCCATGATATAAAAAACATGTGAATGAAATTCCCTTCCCCTCTTTCTTGTAAAGGTTTAATGTGCCCAATAAAGCAAACTCGGGACCATCTTCATTTTTGGCAAGCTTGAAGAAAAGACTGAAGAATGCTTGATAAAGCACTGATTCATGGATTTTACGAGCCCGAACTAGTACATGCTCGATGGTGTTTTCATAATTTAGAGAGTCTGAAAACTCCAGGGGGGGTGCTTTTTCGTACAATTTAGTCTCTTGAGGCCGAAAAAGTATAAAACATACCAAATAAGAACTCTCTTAGCTTCTGAAGAAGTAAGGTGCACCTTTTTCGTATTTAGTCAGGAAGGTCCAAAAAAGGTTAAATTACCACCTACCCAACGCTCCTTCAAAAGCAACATATAGCCTAAGTTTTACGAGTGTGAAGGAAGGAAAGATCACTAGGAAAGATCCATTTGATTACGAGAAATGGGGCTTACAATAGTAAACTCGATGCTTTGTTCTTTAGGGTTTAGAGAGCATGACAAAGACATAAAGTACACTTGAAATATTTTTCATGTTTAGGTCCAGAGCACAAAAAAGAGAAAACAAAGCTCATACATGGGGTTCCTTTTTCGTAAGTTTAGTCCCCTAGGTCTAGAAAAGTGATAAACCTATGCCTGAGAATACTCTTCTCAATTCTAAAGAAACGAGAGTGTTCCTTTATTGTATTATTCCACATGGTTCGAGAAAGTGATAACCTACCACCAATTTGGATGCCTGTTCACATATTCTTAACGAGCCTGAACGGACAAGTTTACTCGGTAGTCAAGTCTATTTTGAGGAGTTAGACTTGGGCCTAAAGAAACTCAATATCTTTCCCATGAAGTTTTAACGAGTCTGGAAAAGTCAACTCGCGACCTCCTTACTATTTTTAATGAGCTCAAAGGAGAGCAAAAAGAATGCCCTAAATGCGAGGAGACGAGTGTCAGGGGCAAGCGAAACTAGTTCCAAGCGCGAGGAACAAACCTATGCATAATGCAAGGAAAATAAGCAGGATAAAGACACTCGTGAAACATCTCCTCAAGATAAAAGGTGTCAAGTTGCAAAGGAAAAATGATACAAGGCTGAGCGACGATGAGAACAAAGATGAGGGATTTTACAATGAGCTTAAAGTGTGTAAGCCGTCATCAGGCTCATATGCGTGAGCAGGGCACATGTAAATGCAGTTACAGATTGAACAACAAGACAAGGCCAGTAAACAGTTGTGATTCCAACCAAAAATCTTGTCTCCAAGAAACAACAACATCAAAAACATATTCAAAAGAAAATATCTGATGCAGGTCACTTTGGCAGAAACACATGTGGCTTTGCTGTCTTCTACAAAAGATGTAGTCAAGGTAGAATCAATGAAAGAGGACTCTATAGTGCCAATATCCGAGGGTTTATAATCAATAAGATCAGCCTTATAAGGAGAGCAAAAATCAAAAAGGGATATAGAGTCTGCAGGAACACACTCAATATCACAGGAGTTGAAAAATTCATAAGAAAAATCAAACTCATCAGGATCACTGACTTGCTGTTCAAAGAAAGAGTCAAAGGACTCAACAAGACCAACATAAGAAGAAAGGTCATGATTACTAGGAAAATCAGGGTTAGACTTAGGCACAAATGAACCAACATCCAATAGAAGATTAGACCATATCAAAGAATCTAGGAAGACTTCATCCGAAGGAAGGAGATCATTTGAGGTAGGACACATGTCTAAACTTTCAAATGGATTGACAAAGTGGAGAGAAGGCTCCACAGTCTATATATGATGACTCACCCGATCAATTGCTGGGACCAAGTCTCGAGAAGGTAAGCATGAAAACATAGGCTTCTTATTAGTAGTAATTGAACGCAAAGGACATGAGGCCACATAGCTCACCTGTGGTGGGGTAGTGTCTATAGAAACACTGGGAATCAATAAAGGAAAGACCTGGTCTCTAGTTGGATTAGGAGACAAATCAAGAAAATCCAACTGATTGATAGTGACAATTTCTTCGCCATGATTAAATTACATCACACGAAAGAATGTTGACACCACAACTTGCATGGAATAGACATAATCACATCTAAGGAGCATATTGAAGTCCAAGGGGTCTTCTATCACCATGAAGTCAACTAAGACATTCTTCCCACCCAAAGTAATAGGTGTTTGAGCAAGAATTCCCAAGGCTATACAAGTTCTTCTATCAAATGCCAGTAACTGACTAGCATTCGAGACAAGGCTGGGAGATCCCATGCCTCTCCAAGCACGAGCAGACAAAATAGTGAGGATCCTTCATCAACAATACAATGAGCAATCATTTGTGGTTCAACTTTAACCTTTATCTAGAAAGGTGCATCAGAAGGAAGGCACGACTCAACTAGGCTATCCCAATCAAAGGAAGCAATCCGAGAGCTTGGTGGGGATTGATCTGAAGTGAGTTCAACGCCCCCTTGTTCAGTAAGTTCTGAACTGGAAGTGAAGAAAATATGACTAGTAGACACTTCACTCTCCAAAGGAAGAGTGGGATTGATCGACAATGGAACCTATTCAACCGCTTCATGAAAGTCACTCCCCGACAGGAGAGTGGGATTGACCAAAAATGACATTGGTTCAATCACATCAGGATAACTCTCCAAAAGAAGAGTGGGATCGACAAAATCTGAGATTGGTTCGACCACTTGATCAACCAAAGGTTGAGTAGGTTGTTGAGAAACTATAAGTTGTTCAGGAGAAGGAAATTCTTGAGTCTCAGACCACACTCTTCGCACCTCTACGATAGCAGGGCACTAGTGAGTAAGATGATATCCCTCACATAGCTTACAAGGGAACTTAGGTTTGCACTTTGAACAACCATTTTTATCAACGGTGTCAACATGACTAGGAGTTGCTGACTGTTTGCTCTCAACATGACCTACATAGGTTGAGATTTTGCCCCCAGCATGACCACCAGAGGCTGGGTAACTGGGTCCAACCTGACTAAGAGAGGTTGGTTGTTTAAAAGCTTCAAAATGTTCAAAAATGGGATGACCATGAAACCAAAATCTTCGCACCTCCGCGATAGAAGGGAATTTATAAGTAAGGTTGTCTCCCTCACAAAGCTTACAAGGAAACTTGGGCTTGTGTTTTGAATGGTTAGTATTTTCAACAGTGTCAACATGACTCGCAATGGCTGACGGATTATCTTCAGCATGGACCATAGAGGCTGAGAGACTGCCCCTAGCATGACCTGCATAGGCTAAGATACTAGGTCCAACATGACCTGCAGAGGTTGGATGGGCACCACTAGCATGAAAAACAAAGGCTGAATGGTTATGATCAACATGCTTTGCAACAGTTGAGTGTGTGTCCCCAGCATGAACTTCAGAGGCTGTGTGGATGGATCCAACATGAATTACAGAGGTTGGATGGGGAGGTTCAACTTGTACATCAAAGGTTGAACGGGTGCCCTCAGCATGAATTGTAGAGGATGAGTGATTGGATCTGACATGACCTGGAAAGGTTGGAAGGATCCCACCAGCATGCTAAACAGAGGCTGGATGGTGAAGATCAACTTGACATGCAGAGGTTGAGTGCTTAGATCCAACATGACCTATAGAGGTTGGATAGGTGCCCCCAGCATGAACTACAGAGGCTGGGTGGTGAGGTTCAACTTGACTTGTAGAGGTTGAATGGGTGCCCCCTTGCTTATGTGCCTTCTTCCTATTCCTCCTTCTTTTACTCCTTTTAGACTGTCGGTTACTAGTATCAGTACTTTCACCGCATGAGGTAGAAGGAGTAGGAGAATCAACTACAGGTGAAGGGGAAGCAGTGTTTTGATGCTCTTGATATAAGGGGCTTACTTGAGAAGCACCAGGATCATTTAGGAAAGTTGGAGTGGAAAAAAACCACACCGGTATCCCTAGGGTGAATCCAGGTAGATTCAGGGTGGCCATCAAGGGAACACCAACATTCCCCATGAGAGGAATAGTACAAGGAGTTTCCAGCATGGGGATCTCTTGGTTGATGTTCAAAGGGGTGTTAGACATAGTTTCAAACAAGGAGACAAAGTCTGAGATCAACAAGAAACCAAAAGTACCAAGCACACACCTGAAGGCAGACTAAGTACAGACAAACCACACAACACTCACTAAAAAATTCCTAAAGCTAAACAGACAAACAGGTATAAGATACGCTTTCCAAAAGAAAGTTGATAGACAGTAACTTGGTGTCCCTATAGATGTTCTTAGGCACAAGTGGAGGAATCAACCACCACCCTCCCACACCTTCTACAGGGGTTACCTTCCAAGCCCGTCCAAGGTCAAACAAAAATAGCCTTCTGGTGTACCTGTGTATGAAACCTAGATGTCAAAGAGACTAAAGGCTACCTTAACTATATTGACAGTTTGGGGGGATAGTCACAAGCCTAGTTCGTATGCATGGGCAAGGTAGCAAAGCCCAAAACCCTGTCTAAGACAGAATCCCTGGATGCGCAAAAACCTTGGTCTACGCTTTGACAAGGAATCAGAGGGTTATCTCCTCAGTCCAAGTCTCCATGTGGCCTCGTGCTTAACTTCTGTTTGAGAGGAGCTTCCCAGATACAATCAACGTAGAAAAGGGTTTACCTAGTGATTGGCCAACTACATCTGAAATTTTAATACTTGTGGAGAGTTAAAACTCCCTAATCCACAAGTCTAGCCTGAGTTAGTTGGTGTATGACCCTATAAAATAAAACTTAGGCTAATAATTTTTAAATTATATTGTTTATTTTAAGGGCTGTTTTTAGCCAAAGGGTAAATGGCATGAAACTTATGTGGTGTTTTGACTTAAAGTTGAAACAAAATGACTAAGCAAAGAGATATGAAATGCAAAAAGCAAAAACTATTCTCTTTCTTTTAAAAGAGAAACTTGAAAGCCACAAAAAAGCAAATTCTTTTTATTTTTTTCAAAAATAATGATATGCAGTGCGTTAAAGACAAAACCCTAATCAACATGCATATTAAACAAGTATATGTTTTTTTTTTATTTCTCTTTTATAAATTCAAAAGAAAAACTACCTACAAAGCAAAGTATGCAGATAACAAGAACAAAGCAAAAGGAACTCTGCTATACAACCACCAAATAGACTCTAGAATGCCCTAAAGTCAGTATAAACTCTACTTGAAAGGAAGGCTTGCATAAAAGACAAGTCAACTATTTTGGCATGGTGAAGTTAACCAACAAAAGAAGAAGGAAACAAACACCAACAAGCTTCCGAACTCAAACAAAGATCACTAACAAAGGCTGACCAAAAACATAAGCCAAAAATCATGCCAAGAAAAGGAGGTGGGGGGAAAGAGTAAAGACCTAACCCTAATGCTATAAAAAGGCTTACCACATAGATAAAGAAAAACCAAAAGGGATGACACTAACTACTTGGAGTCATGCACCTGCAGAGGACCCCAAAAGACCTACCAAACAACCTTCAAACAAAAGAAAAACCAAAAAAGAGGAAAACACATTGTTTAAAGGGGCATACGCGAGTTTCACTACTGACAGGTCGTGTGTCATACTCGGGTTGACAATACAGCAAGTCGCATGTACAATCACACGTAGTTGTACCACTGACAACTCACATATCATACGCGGGTTGGAATTTGTTGACGGGCGTATTTGACTAAGCCCGCAACGGGGGAAAACGACCCAGTCCGGGACCCTTAGAACAAGCTCCAAGCTGTTTGGAACAGTCGCTCTCGACAGATTTAAAGGCTCTGTTGGCCTGGGATCCTAGAAAACTAATGGTTACAATTAATGCTACTGATAGTTAGTGTCGATCCTATACTTATAATTACAAAGATTAACCCAAGTTATATATTACAAGGAACGGAAACTGTTAAGTAAAATCACTCAAAACAATTAACTCTGAATACATAAATAAAACATAAATCTGGACAAGATTCGTATGCTACAAAGTCATGTTATATTTATATACAGATGTACAGTAATTACATAGAAGGATAAACTGAATGTAATTAAAGAAAAGGATCTAACTCAACAAGGTTCTTCGGATAGTACAAAAAGCAGAAACTGAATAAAATATAATTCTGATCTAATACCTATCCTGATCAGGAGCAAAAAATTAATTTAACATGTAACCAACTGATGTTGATAAAGACACTGTATGTAAACATTTGCTGATATTTAAAGAAATTCAAATATTGCAAATCATACAAGCATCATTACACATTATGTAACAATAATATCAATTATTAAGTACAAAACATGACATACCAACACAGTTAAAAACAGGAACAACCGATACCTGATAAATTATATTCGTACAATTCATCAAGGAAATTATAACAAACATTATAATATAGGAAAGCAAATATCAAAACTGAAAGATATTATAAGCCACATAAAAAGTTTTAAAACTGTAAATGTGTGTAAAACATCACCAGTTCAAACATTGTAACAACTGACAGATAACTTCCTAGAGGCACAGATAGAACGAACTAGCAGTTTTGTTCTTGCTTCCCCAGAGTATCGACCCCTTTTCATGTTCACTATCAGCCCTTTAAATACATTTTTAGTTTTCCCAAAATAACATTATCAAAAGCTAATAATCCAGATCGCGATCCCTAACTAATGTCGAATAAAAAACGACAAGTGGAACATGTCGTTTTTTCAGCAAAGGCACAACTATTCCATCCATCACATGGGATCGAAAACAAAAGAGTGGCACCTGTAAAACAATCCTTCCAATATCGATTTGTCTCTAGAAATACAGGGATCGCCAATATAACCGAAATCCTCAAAATCGGGGAAAGAGATATTCATATTACTATCTGCGATACAACACACAAGAATTATAATTAAAACATAATTGAAATAATAACAAATAAAATCATCAACAAATAAACTCGAAATAATCAAATACCTGATCTTGATCAACAAAACAACATATCACCAAACACTACAGATTGACTGGGGCGTTGAAAACCTGAATATTAACTCCACTAGGTTGACATGGTGAAGGGGCTTTAAACTGCATTAAGGCGATCTGAGCATTGAGCTCACGCAATGTTTCCTCACTTTTTTCATTTTCGTCCTGCAACTTAAGAACCCGCCTTATGAGTTTGTTTTTATGATTCCTCAGTCGTGAAAGATGCTGATTACTTTCATCAACCTTTGCCTTTAAACCCTCATTATCGGCTTTCAATAAGTCTCGAATCGCTACTATTTCGTTCATCTTATCTTCCATTCGGCGAACCTTGTCTAACAGAAAACTAATGAACATAGGGTGAATAGTTTCCCCAATTCCACGAGAAACAGCTGAAGTTGTTTTAACAGGATTTTCTTTTACAACTGAATCAGTCGCACAATCAACTAGGGCTTCCTGAACTTTCTTATCCACTGTTGAAGGACTATCACGATCAAGAGTGACATCAATATCAGGCCGAACAGGCTGAACCTCTACAGACAGCGAAGGATTTTCAGAGATGCCTTCAGCAGTTACGGGGTGATTTTTTCCAGCTAGATCAGTATCAAAAGCACGATGAATCGCCTCATCATTAACAGGTAAAGGAGTAGTGATTTCCTCTTCATCAATTATAACGGTTTCGACTGGAAGGCTAACATTCACAGGGTTTTGTGCCATCCTGGCTTTTGCCATGCTCCTGGTTATCCTTCTAACCAACTTGGACCTAGGTAAATTTCCTCGACGATCTCTAACTCTGTCGCTACCGTTTGATGGAGTGACGGGTGACAGGGTTGAAATTTTCTTCATACGTCTAGGCTGTAAGGAGGCATGGGAATCGGTCTTTGAGTTACCCAGAGGTGCTCGAGAGGGTTCTGCACTCTTAAGGCTAGGGTTTAATGTAGGTTTGCTCAAAGGAGCCGAACTTGAAACCCTATGTTTGCTACAGTCATCTGGACTGTCAAACATACAATGACAAAACTCTGAGAAACCATTTGATTCTATGAACTGCTCCCATGAGCGACCAGACTTCATTAGTTCATTCTCAATCAACATACGGACTAGCCCGTGGTGAAACAAACTGTGGCTTACATGTTTTGGTCCCTTCTTTATGGCGTTTGACATTTTAAACAAACTGTGTAGAAGATAGTAAGGGAGATTGATGGGAAATCCTATGAAAGCAGCCATCAAACGAAGGTGGTATACATAGGCCGAGGACAACCGAACTTCGCAGGTTAAATAACTGTGAATTAAATCAAGCACGGGGCGCCAGTTTTTCAAGAAATACTTACGTGCAACTCCTGTCCGAAAAGAAATTTCTTGAGACGGTTTCTTCAGCAACGATCTCCATTCCGTAATCTCCATTTTCTGATACTTAAACCACTTCTGCCCATCCAGAGACAGACCTGTTGCACTTGCAATCGACCTCTCATCAACCCGAAAGAACAAATCTCCAACTTCTGCTTGATAGTTTACCAGGGACAAAGCAAACACTCTGGTGACTTCTGGATTAGAATCAGAAAACTTCTCAAGGAATGGCAGCCACCCGACATATTTGACCTTTTGCAAAAGCCCAGGGTTCGAATTCAATAGGGTTAATTCATAGGGTTCGACTCTCACGACAGGGGCCATCACTGATTGTTTATAAACGCGAAACCATGCACAGAATACATGCCACCACCGGATTAACGACAGAAGAGCAGGTTGAGAGCACTTGGAACCGAGACTCAGCAGTAGTAAATAATACACAGGATAAGCCATACGTGAATGTAGGCGAAACCCCTGCGGGTTCGGCATGAGCAGAGCCATCACTACTCGGAGTGCTGAACGAAAATGACGGTTGAAACCCTGAAAGAATAATGTTATCTCAATCAAGCCTGAATTAAATGACAGGAAAGCTCGAGGTGTATGTAATAACAGGTGCTCCACTGGTAAACAACCACGACAAGGAATAGGTACGAGAGATGAGACGTGGACAATAGGGTAAGTACGAGTGTCATAATAACACTCTGAATTCGTGATGAGTGTGACTCGTGCCATAGATCATTCCCTATAATGTGTTCGGCTGATTCATCAAAGGTGGTGAATTATCATATAACTTGACACTAGACCTTTGCATATTATCACATGCAAATTAATATCAATGCAAATAATAGTTAACAAACTTCAGGATATGGCATGCGAATCGTATATCTAGGCTTCAATAGAGTTCGACAAACCTTTGATCACCATTACCCGATTCTGCATAAAGATCATGATACACGACCTTAGTAATATTTCTTATCAATGAAATCGACCAGAAACGGTGTTAATGTTTAAGAGAACTTGCACAACTAGGATATACAGCATCAAGCATAAAGACCATGAACACTCATGTATTAACATCCCTAGTTACAATTCATCCAAACCAGTAACTCAGAGATATTGATATCATTGATCCAATGTAACTTGCAAAATTTGTTCAAAAAATGTTGACTTCAATAAATCAGTAGCCAAGGAAAAATCCTCCTTTCAGTAGCCGAATTTATCCCTTTTAAAATTTAAACATTTCATCGAACAAAATGGGATTTTGTTCGATGAAATAATGATTTTAGAAGGCTGTTGAGCAGGGGCACAACATATGGCGACTTGCTGGACGAAACAGTTATCTCTGTTTATTTACCTGAAATCATGCAAGCAAAGAAATTAAATCCTTAACATAAGTCATTGCATAGATAATACTGCTTTAACATCTGAACCAGATTCAAAAATTTCATAGTCATAGACATTACCAGCGGATTACAGTTTCAGTTTTTTGTTTGACAAACATCAGATTTCTAACAAAACTCAGTCCGGAAGAGTAGAATAGTGAATGATTCAGTCTTAAAAGATAAAATCACAATACCACAAGCATAGCCCTGCTACCAGCAGGCATCCATAGCCTCGACAGGGTTACTTTAAAACCCACAAACTGCCAGTATCCAACCTGCTAGTGAAAAGTTTACAATTCTGGGCAATATAATCCATTACCATTATTTTGTGTTTTCTCTTTTATTTGTTTCATTAGTCATGAAGGCCATGATTCAAGCTTGATAACCTGATAGTAATCATGTCAGTCACCAGCCTACATGACAGTAAAATGAACCAGCTCGTGATGAGACCTTTCACCCCTCAGAGTTTTATGTCTAAGGGTCATTGCCCAGGCTTGGTAACCGGAGACAACAATGCTACTGGATGTAAACTTATGATCCTGAACAGACCGGCTCATCACGAGACCTTCTGTCCTTCAGACATCTTTTTGGATATTCAAGTCTATCTTTACCCAGAACGTAATTAAAGTTAATCCCAAAAGAGATTATCTTAGCAGGTAGGGAGGCGAGTCTGCTCCTCTTTACGAGAAGGGATGGCGTAAGAGATTTAATAGATGACTTTACCAAACACTGCTTTAATCTCCTTAGACAAAATTTTGCAGAAACTGATATAGGGAATTAACATGTGTTAAAAATTGCTGGTAATATCCAGGACAGTGGAATTCCCTTCTCTATGTGGGAAGTAAAACAGAATGACAATTTTCAGAAAAATAATGCCTTTGTGCATGATTTTCAGGTAAATTTCAGAAATTGAATTCAGTCATCAGTTTTGGGGTTTGGTGA
>LPNX010994286.1:282204-293074 GCA_001517045.1 Pseudotsuga menziesii
AAAACTGAATGTAATTAAAGAAAAGGATCTAACTCAACAAGGTTCTTCGGATAGTACAAAAAGCAGAAACTGAATAAAATATAATTTTGATCTAATACCTATCCTGATCAGGAGCAAAAAATTAATTTAACCTGTAACCAACTGATGTTGATAAAGACACTGTATGTAAACATTTGCTGATATTTAAAGAAATTCAAATATTACAAATCATACAAGCATCATTACACATTATGTAACAATAATATCAATTATTAAGTACAAAACATGACATACCAACACAGTTAAAAACAGGAACAGCCGATACCTGATAAATTATATTCGCACAATTCATCAAGGAAATTATAACAAACATTATAATATAGGAAAGCAAATATCAAAACTAAAAGATATTATAAGCCACATAAAAAGTTTTAAAACTGTAAATGTGTGTAAAACATCACCAGTTCAAACATTGTAACAACTGACAGATAACTGCCTAGAGGCACAGATAGAACGAACCAGTAGTTTTGTTCTTGCTTCCCCAGAGTATCGACCTCTTTTCATGTTCACTATCAGCCCTTTAAATACATTTTTAGTTTTCCCAAAATAACATTATCAAAAGCTAATAATCCAGATCGCGATCCCTAACTAATGTCGAATAAAAAACGACAAGTGGAACATGTCGTTTTTTCAGCAAACGCACAACTATTCCATCCATCACATGGGATCGAAAACAAAAGAGTGGCACCTGTAAAACAATCCTTCCAATATCGATTTGTCTCCAGAAATACAGGGATCGCCAATATAACCGAAATCCTCAAAATCGGGGAAAGAGATATTCATATTACTATCTGCGATACAACACACAAGAATTATAATTAAAACATAATTGAAATAATAACAAATAAAATCATCAACAAATAAACTCGAAATAATCAAATACCTGATCTTGATCAACAAAACAACATATCACCAAACACTACAGATTGACTGGGGCGTTGAAAACCTGAATATTAACTCTACTAGGTTGACATGGTGAAGGGGCTTTAAACTGCATTAAGGCGATCTGAGCATTGAGCTCACGCAATTTTTCCTCACTTTTTTCATTTTTGTCCTGCAACTTAAGAACCCGCCTTATGAGTTTGTTTTTATGATTCCTCAGTCGTGAAAGATGCTGATTACTTTCATCAACCTTTGCCTTTAAACCCTCATTATCGGCTTTCAATAAGTCTCGACTCGCTACTATTTTGTTCATCTTATCTTCCATTCGGCGAACCTTGTCTAACAGACAACTAATGAACATAGGGTGAATAGTTTCCCCAATTCCATGAGAAACAGCTGAAGTTGTTTTAACAGGCTTTTCTTTTACAACTGAATCAGTCGCACAATCAACTAGGACTTCCTGAACTTTCTTATCCACTGTTGAAGGACTATCACGATCAAGAGTGACATCAATATCAGGCCGAACAGGCTGAACCTCTACAGACAGCGAAGGATTTTCAGAGATGACTTCAGCAGTTACGGGGTGATTTTGTCCAGCTAGATCAGTATCAAAAGCACGATGAATCGCCTCATCATTAACAGGTAAAGGAGTAGTGATTTCCTCTTCATCAATTACAATGGTTTCGACTGGAAGGCTAACATTCACAGGGTTTTGTGCCATCCTGGATTTCGCCATGCTCCTGGTTAGCCTTCTAACCAACTTGGACCTAGGTAAATTTCCTCGACGATCTCCAACTCTGTCGCTACCGTTTGATGGAGTGACGAGTGACAGGGTTGAAATTTTCTTCATACGTCTAGGCTGTAAGGAGGCATGGGAATCGGTCTCTGAGTTACCCAGAGGTGCTCAAGAGGGTTCTGCACTCTTAAGGCTAGGGTTTAATAAAGGTTTGCTCAAAGGAGCCGAACTTGAAACCCTATGTTTGCTACAGTCATCTGGACTGTCAAACATACAATGACAAAACTCTGAGAAACCATTTGATTCTATGAACTGCTCCCATGAGCGACCATACTTCATTAGTTCATTCTCAATCAACATACGGACTAGCCCGTGGTGAAACAAACTGTGGCTTACATGTTTTGGTCCCTTCTTTATGGCGTTTGACATTTTAAACAAACTGTGTAGAAGATAGTAAGGGAGATTGATGGGAAATCCTATGAAAGCAGCCATCAAACGAAGGTGGTATACATAGGCCGAGGACAACCGACCTTCGCAGGTTAAATACCTGTGAATTAAATCAAGCATGGGGCGCCAGTTTTTCAAGAAATACTTACGTGCAACTCCTGTTCGAAAAGAAATTTCTTGAGACGGGTTCTTCAGCAACGATCTCCATTCTGTAATCTCCATTTTCTGATACTTAAACCACTTCTGCGCATCCAGAGACAGACCTGTTGCACTTGCAATCGACCTCTCATCAACCCGAAAGCACAAATCTCCAACTTCTGCTTGATAGTTTACCAGGGACAAAGCAAACACTCTGGTGACTTCTGGATTAGAATCAGAAAACTTCTCAGGGAATGGCTGCCACCCGACATCTTTGACCTTTTGCAAAAGCCCAGGGTTCGAATTCAATAGGGTTAATTCATAGGGTTCGACTCTCACGACAGGGGCCATCACTGATTGTTTATAAATGCAAAACCATGCACAGAATACATGCCACCACCGGATTAACGACAGAAGAGCAGGTTGAGAGCACTTGGAACCGAGACTCAGCAGTAGTAAATAATACACAGGATAAGCCATACGTGAATGTAGGCGAAACCCCTGCGGGTTCGGCATGAGCAGTACCATCACTACTCGGAGTGCTGAATGCAAATGACGGTTGAAACCCTGAAAGACTAATGTTATCTCAATCAAGCCTGAATTAAATGACAGGAAAGCTCGAGGTGTACGTAATAACAGGTGCTCCACTGGTAAACAGCCACGACAAGGAATAGGTACGAGAGCTGAGACATGGACAGCAGGGTAAGTACGAGTGTCATAATAACACTCTAAATTCATGATGAGTGTGACTCGTGCCATAGATCATTCCCTATAATGTGTTCGACTCATTCATCAAAGGTGGTGAATTATCATATAACTTGACACTAGACCTTTGCATATTATCACATGCAAATTAATATCAATGCAAATAATAGTTAACAAACTTCAGGATATGGCATGCGAATCGTATATCTAGGCTTCAATAGAGTTCGATAAACCTTTGATCACCATTACCCGATTCTGCATAAAGAACATGATACACGACCTTAGTAATATTTCTTATCAATGAAATCGACCAGAAACGGTGTTAATGTTTAAGAGAACCTGCACAACTAGGATATACAGCATCAAGCATAAAGACCATGAACACTCATGTATTAACATCCCTAGTTACAATTCATCCAAACCAGTAACTCAGAGATATTGATATCATTGATCCAATGTAACTTGCAAAGTTTGTTCAAAAAATGTTGACTTCAATAAATCAGTAGCCAAGGAAAAATCCTCCTTTCAGTAGCCGAATTTATCCCTTTTAAAATTTAAACATTTCATCGAACAAAATGGGATTTTGTTCGATGAAATAATGATTTTAGAAGGCTGTTGAGCAGGGGCACAACAGAAGTATAGAAAGTTGTGTGTACCAAACCAGACACGTGACTATTCAGTCTGCAACTCACGTATGGGTGGAAAAAATCCCAAAAGAAAGTCAAAAACTGCCCGAGGAAGGCAGGGGATGTGTTCTATTAGACTAAGAAGTTGTTCCTAAGTGGCAAGAAGGACTTGAACCCAATGCAAAATACTGAAAGAAATACAGAGAAACCCCAAATAGACAAGGCTTTCCCCAGCAGAGTCGCAAGTTCTGTTGTAAAGGAAAGTTTCCTATGGCTAGGGTTTAAGAGTCCATCAACGTACTGGGGTTTAAAGGTGGATGCAAATGGTTCTGCAAGTAAATACAAGGAAGTTTTAGAGATTAGAATGGTTCATACCTTAGCTAAACAAAGGTTGATCCAAGCAGCCCTTCAATCCTCTTCTTGCTCCTCTTGCTCCAAGAGGCCTGCAAAACAAATTATACCTTCCTCAAACCAATATGACCACATATAAAGAAATGATAATCTAATAAACATGAAACAATGATTTGACTAACATCATCATATGATCATAAACAAATATTCAATCAAACATTGAACAATAATTTGGAAACAAGAAGGACATCACATCTTTATTAATCTTGAAAACAAGTACAAGTATACCTTCTCTTCAAGTTTGGCACCTCACGAAACCTTGATTTGGTTCTGCTACTTCTCTTCTCCAAGGAACTCAGCCTCTAAACTCTACAACACAAGGAGAATGCTTCTAGGGAAAAGGTGTGGGCAAAGAGAGTCCCAATTCCTCCAGCATAATGATACAAATATTCAAGAGTCTCATGGACCTCCATACCTCTATTTATATGCTTAATGAAGAGTTGGGGTCAAAGACAAAGTAGTTACAACTGAAGGAGTCAGTTGCATAACTACCAAAACTACCCGAATTTCAAAATACGTATTTTTTTGACATTTTCAGGAGGCGTACGTGGGTTGTAGAAACAACAGTCACGTACATGAGGAGGTATACATGGGTTGCAATGCAAAAAGTCACGCATTTAAGGCATACATGACTATTATATAAATCAACTCGCGTACGTATGTGAGTTTCCTTAAGGAAACTCGCGTACACATAAAAAAATCATTTTTAGGGTATTTCTGGGAATTTTTAAACTTTGGTGTCTTCTAGAAAGTTTTATCTAACACAGATACCTTTCCAATAGTGTAGAGATGAAATCAAATAGAGTTACAAAACTCAATTTATGGGTCCTCCAAGTTAGGTGTTTTTTCAGTGACTTTCATGAAGTGTCATCATGGAAGTGTCGACATGTGACGGAATCATGGGAAAGTGGTCACAGGCAGAGATGTGTCATTTTGAGCTATAACACATGGGTACACATACATCCAAGTATACTATCTCCACTATTCCTTTATCCTTGCTCTAACTACTGGAAAATGTATTCTTTGTATTCTTTCCTTGTGCACATCCTTTTCAAATGACTTCATGCTTTTTCTGGATCTTTGGAAATCATGAGACTGCTTTGCTTTCCATCGGTAGTGATTTGTAGTGCACATGTGCAAGACTTCTATGCCACAGTTCACTTGGTTCAATTGACTCATGAACCTGTGCTTGTTCAGGTTGTCCCTTTAGCTTGTAAAAGTCTCCATGTTCTTCTCCAATCACTATTGGATCCTCTATTGTCTTTCCTCTGGGCCACATCAGAACTTGACCATTTGAAAAAGAAACACGAATTCCCTTTACATCTAGTGCAGAGATGATAGAAGATTCTTCTTCAATCCTGGAACATATAGCACATCCTGAATCTTTAAATATTTTCTGGATTCAAGCTTGTATGAATATTCTCCACTCCCTTTCATGGGGTATTGGTAATCATCCCTAAGATTCACCTTGTGAGGTGACTCATGTTCATATATATTAATGAATGATTCCAATCACTGCTCTTCATGTGAGAGAGTGCCCATAAGTGCTATAGTTAGCACATACTCTTCATCCAAATCATCCTTCTCCCATCTGAATATTTGTTTGTTGGTTCATCATATTCAGAAATATGAGCATGGTGTTTCCCTTTCATAATGGGACACTTTCTTGCAAAGTGTCCCTTTTCATCACAAGTGTAGCATTGGATATTTTAAGTGTCTCTCTTGGTATTCTTTGGTTTCTTGTCCTTCTTCTTATTGTGATGAAAGTTCTCCTTCTTATCCTTATTCTTGAAGTTCTTCCTGGTGTGAACCATGAGAGATTGATCTTCAGTTGCTCCTATATTCTCTTCTCTTATCACAAGTCAAGCTTCTTCTTGCACACATTCTTCTCGGAGTCTGTTGAAATAGATCAGGCTCCTTCTTGCACAAATCCCTTGAATGAATGAGTTCCATGATCTAGGGATGCCATTCAAGGTAGTCATTACGATTTCTCCTTCTTAGAGATTTTCTTCAACTGCTTCAAGTTGTTCTTTGATTTGAGAAACTGTTGTGAAGTAAGACTGTATAGACTTGGAGTTTTGTATCTTCACATTATTCAGTTGGTTCCTCAAAGTCATCTTTCTATTGATGTTCTTTCCTTTGAACATCTTTATCAAAGCATCATATACTTCCTTCGGTGTCTTGAATGTAGACACATGGGGGATGAGGTGATCCTTAATATAATATGCAATTATTATCTTACCCTTATTCATTATTCTCTTATGAGCATCCTTAGCCTCATCTCCCTCTAGTTCTGGAACTTCTCCAGTGATGAACTGATCCAAGTCATTTTCTTCAAGGATTAGAGAGATTATGTACTTCCATTGTCGAAAGTTATTAGCTCCTCCAAGCTTGTACTCAAGCTGAGCATGGTGAGTCACCTTTTCAAATGAGAACCTCAAATGGAAATAGAAAAGATTTATAGCTTACCGATTTGAGGTGTCCGACCTGGTTCTAGAGTTGGCTGACCTAGGGTTTGTAAGGGAAACCCTAATTTTCCAAACTTGGAGTTTGGGAATTTTGTTTGGACATAAATTTGCACCTCCTTGATTCGAGTTTCTAAGAAAGGTCACTTTCTGAAAACTGAGGTGGGAAGCCTCCGAAACTTGATGCCCTAGTTCCTCCCGGCAACAGTGGCAGGGTCAAAAATGAAACTTATTCAATCTTGAAACTACTTCCACCAAAATATGCACCTTACTGAGGTGATTTATCCTATCCCTCTTTTCTTGATGATCTGTGGTTAGAACACCCTGAGCTAGGAAGCCCTAGTTTCCACATTTGGACAATGCCTTCTTTTAGAGAGGCTTTGATTCCATGTTAGATTTTTCTTTAGATCTGGTTACATTATCTAGGATATTTATCTGAAAGAATAAAAAGTACAAGAAGATGCATAAGATATAAAAGATACAAAAGACACAAATATTTTCACTGGGGAAACCATAAAGGAGAAAACCCTACAAACTTTTTGAGAATAGTAAGAGGATCAAAAGCAGTAATAAGAAGTATTCAACAACTATCTATCTCTCCTCCTTTGTCTCTCTCTCTCTCTCATGCAAAATTGAGAGTGTGAGATGTGTATAATTGAGGGATATCACCTCCCTATTTATACCCTTTCAAGTCACTGACCAAACATAATACCGGGGCCCACATGCTTTCCCTAACAGGGCTGAATTCTCCTAGAGAAAATCCAAATACACATTACATGATGCTACACTGGGGACTATTGGCTAGACTTACAACAGAGGTTGTACTTCAAGGTCTAGACACAATTAAGACATTCCTCAAGGGGTAAACACATCCCCAATGGGGGTACAACAACATACAATGATAATATACATCAGAATATCTTCTGAAGTTACAAATACATCAACACTCATAACTCATAATAGTACAACAATACATCTGCCAAGTCAAATGGATTAAGAAACAAGAGTTCTAAAAAATATAAAGATGTGGAAAAAAATGAAAATCAATTTTTTATACACAAAAGAGGAACACAACCACTATTGGAATACGAAAAACTAAATCAAGATGTAGCCAAGCCAAAGGTATATTTTTAGGGAAAATTGCACACTAGTAGGAATGGAGATGAGGACTTGGGAAATTTGTTTAATCATTAGAGATTAGACAATTATTGGCCATCCACACAACACAAATCCGAATGGAATTAATATTGTATTGATTCACTTTTACATTGGAAGCATGACCAAAAATGAAGCAAATTAGAAAGAGAATCAAAGAGGGGAATGCGTAGATTAAAAAATTAAATAAAAGGTAGTAGGGTTGAACCCGTTGGGTAACAAAGAAGAAGGTACCATATATTGATCTGTTGAGAAATAAGGAGAAGCAAAGGAAGAGTTGAATTCAAAATATAAGGAAACAACGGAAGCAATAGAAAATGGCATAGACATTTGAAGCACCCAACAAACAATACCAATAGAATCGAAGGAAAACTTGTTAGAATAATAAGGGAAAACAAAGAAGGACGAGAAAGAAAAGGATTCAATGAAGAGAAAAAGACAACCATGGAAGAGTATATAAAAGGATACCAATCATCTCAACGTTAGATAATGTTGGGGTAATATCCTTTCTTTTTGAATATTGAAGCTCCTAAATGAAGAAAAAGGAAAGCATGATAGGCCCTTTCCTAGTAATTAGATGAGTGGGGAAAGTCACATGATTCTATATTATAGATTAGAAGAGTAGAATATTTATAGAGAGATAATAGAAAAAACAAGGATAGATTTGAGCCTATTTTTGTATTTTTTCACATATTGAAGATTCTAACATGTTATTAGATGATTGTAATAATGGAATTAAATAATTAATATTTTTATAATTGAAAGCAGGTGTTTCCCTCTATTTTGAGTATTTTGAGGTTTTTCCTAGTATAAATGTGTTGTCTTAATCATTATGCGATGCTTCTCTATATATTGTTTTCATGTTAATATCTTATAAATATTAACATTAGTTAATTCTAATGAATTTGTGATTATATATATATATATATGAATGAAGAGTATGATCGAAACTAGTGCTTACACCATTATGACTATTTAGTACAAAGTAAAGAGCTCCATGTATAGGGAGATTTTGAGTCATCTTCCTTCTCTTGGGCATGTTCTTCATTTTCCTTTTATGTCCCCTCAATTGTTAGTTCTCCGATTGAGCACATTTTGTCTTTCCCTATTGGTTCTCTAATTGAGAATTAATCCTTCTTGCTCCCATGGTTATATTGTGCATATTTACTCTTTAGTTGGATTGTATTGATATTCCCTTAGTTTTGTTGTGAATATTGTATCCTTTGTTGGGTCCTCTTGAGAGTTCCCCTTATAGAACTTCAAACCAATTGGTTGGGGGTCTAGTAGAAGGTAAAGTTGGTGACTTTGCAATGCGCTGTGATATTGTATATTATTAGTGTTTCCTTTTGCTTTTATTTTTGTTGGATGTTGTTTCATGGGTAGAGGAACAATCCCCTTGCAGTAATATCTACAAAAGTGGCCACACTCATGGAAAATATTATATTTGAAGTGGATTTGTGCACAGTCCATATCATAAATGCAACACCAACCATCTATATTGAACCATATTGCGTCTAAAATATCATTTGAGAGGCATAATTCCATGCATATTCTTGCATAGGAGTACTAGAAATATTGTGTGCTTGCTCTATATAAAAATTCCCTATGTTGTTACCAATGAGATGAAATGTGGAATCATATGAAAATATGAGTGAAATATGGGAATATAGACCCAAATAGGGACTGTTTTAGGAATATATTTTTTTGGATTGAAAGTCAAGTGTCCATCAATTCATATAAATACCATTTACACCTAGTAATTCCCACTTTGAGATATAACATACTGATCTACTTATATCTATAAGAGAAAGGAAATGGATCATCTTCCACATAAGAATAAATTAAATAATCCCTTCATTATTTGATGTCATAAATCTTCAGAGAAAATATATATGGCCTTATGAGTTAGCCATTGGCATGTAAACAATTGATGCTTTCTTTATAAATATTATATTCTCAAACTTACATGGTAGGCCTTTTTAAGCTACAATTATGGCAAGAACTTGAGAAGTCTGAATATTGTTTCTAGTATGGATTCTAAAGAAGAATTATCCATTATTATAATTTCTTTGGATGCAATCAAGTGTAGTTAGATTCTTATCCTAAATGTGTTTTTAAAACTTATGATCCCTGTAATATGTGGAATTGTACCAATAACCACTACCATAAAATTTGATGGCAAACAATAGCATTTATATATCTCCATGAGTAGGCCAAATCAAAATGGTCTTAACCCAAGGGATTCTATCCTCCATAAAAATAGAGAGAATAATCATTATTAGGTAATTTCAAAGTATCTAAGGTGATCCCTAGCCACAAGCGTAGGTTATCTCTACTACTACCTTCATCCCTCTTATTCCAAAATTTGTGACAAAGTGACTTCTTCATTTATTCACTAAGTAACAATTGTTATGTCGTTGATTGGATTGAGAATTAAAATGCTGATCTCTATCATACAAATTTTAGATCTTTTGTGTTGTACTTGAAGCTTGTTAACTTTTGTAATAATGGGTGTGACAATATGCCCGTGTTATGGATTTTTCCTTGAAGTCAATGGAATTTTAATATTCACTTTAAATATTATTATTTTATTATCGATCATTCAATCCTTCAATAGTTCCAACATGCATATGATTCTTTTCTTTGATAATTTGATTTTTCCATTTGAATCCTCACACATCCCATGTTGAAATCAATTACTTTTTCTTTTTAATATTGCATTTTTGTAAAAGAATTACTTCTAATATGTATGCATTACTTAAGAAAGATCTTCCAATTTTCCTTGGAGTGTCAAATTTTGTTGTTTGATAATTTTAATAACTTTTCTTTCTATATAAGTATACAAATAAATTTCTTTACTTTAAATTGATGTATATTTTCACCTTTTAGATTCTTAACTTTTTATTTCATATGAGTATTTTTTACAAAGAACATTCTCATGTGGAGTTTGAAATTATATTTAGTAGAATAAAGGCTTTGAATCTATTCCACATTTACAATAGATTCTACTTTGTAAACAATATAGTTGGTTGCAACAAAATCCCTCCTTATACTAGTTTCATAGCGATGGATAGACTATAATATTTTGCATAAGAACCTACTTCAATTAATAGACGATTGTAGAAATAATAGATCAATGCTATGTGCAATGATGCTAAAAATAAGCACAAGAAATAGATATTGCTACTAAGAATTCTCACAAGCATACATAGGAAAAATAGAGAGAAGAAAAGAGACTGAATCACATGAATGAAGAGATGAATATT
>LPNX010994292.1:0-65799 GCA_001517045.1 Pseudotsuga menziesii
GTTCCATTACAGAAAACTTGCCACAATCTAAGAAACAAGTAAACCTCCTTGCAAATTTTAATCACTTCTTCTAATGTTTGCTTCAGTTTTCCTTTGGAGCGTGTGAGGAATGTCGATGTGCAAAAACTAGTGACCTTTGCAAATAGTGGCATTGCAGGAGGGTGCTCATGCTTTTCCCAAATTGAAAGCTCAAAATGCATATGGTTATGAGCGCATAGGCTGGAGATGGTGATAATTGCAAATATAAAGTGGAAGCAGTAACTTCAGCAGCATTGAGACTTGTAAAAAACCATAACAACTGGTTATTGATTGGAGTGATGAACACAATCGAAGCGGCAAGAAACATACCTTTGAAGTGCTCTGACTGGTCACTGCGAAATCCTGAACCAGCTTATTGTCTGCAAAAATAGGGGAGCAGGGGTTGAACGACACCTTCATCCCATAAATACGAAGTTGACATGTTTTTTTGGCCATGCATTGGATTCATTTGGTATGTCTACGTGGAGGAGGTGCATTCGAATGGCCGATTCTCGAGGGGATGTAGGGCTATGATGCTAATTCTATCTAGGTAACGATATATATGGTACTGGTTCTAGTACCTAATTCGTAATTGACATAGGAACATAATTTTCCTTTGGAACGTGCTTAACCGGGTTTGCTTCAATGGTACAGCAGGGATAAAGATGGTCAAGAGAAAATTCATGCAATTGCTTTGTTGGATCTCTGAAGATCGAGGTGCATGGCACTAATATTACTAATAGAAGGTAGACAACTTACACAAATTACACTTCATTGCCAAATTTGCAATTTTCCATGACACAATTAAAAATGACTAACATAAATGACTAATTCATATTCTTCTAGCTAGTCATTTTTTATGCTGTGACTAAATTAGTCGTTTATTTTAATCATTTTTAACTTTGTCACTTATTATCTAGTCATATTTGTTAACTGGTGACTAAATTAGTCGTTAATTTTAGTCGTTTATAGTTGGGTCAATCAAAATTGCTCATATTTAGTAGTAAATCACTTGGAAAACCTATGGTGACTAGAATTTTTAGTCACCTAGTAGCTAATTCCTCATTTTGTACTAGTGTGTGAAAAGCAAAGAGAGATTTATGAGGGTAATTAGATAGAAGTTTCTAAAAATGTAGAAGAAGTCTAGGCAACATTTTTGAAACAGGAAGAAGAAAGGAAATTAGTTGAACATGATCAGGATTTCATTGATATTCAAGAAAACATAGCAGATGTTTTTGTTCTAGCCAAGATTGAAGCACTAACATATAGAAAAAAATGACAATAAGAAGAAATCCCAAGTGATTGAACATTTAGATGGAATTAGTGAGGTAAACCATGTATATGATGATTTATCACATCCAAATTCTTTTTATGGGGGATTACTCAAGAGTTAGTATACAGGATAAAAGACTAAAATAAAGGTTGAGAATGAAGAACATGTAGCGGTGATGGAAGATGAGATTGGGAAAAATACCATTTAGAAAGAGATTGGTGCACCTCTTTTGTTAATGTGAACATAGGGATAACCGTTAGGAGTAGGGGCTTTTTGTATTGGCCTATTTATTTTGTGAAGGGAAATGTTTCTTTCCTATATTACGAAATTGATTAGAGTAGTTGAGAACTACTCACGACCTTATCTGAGTGCATAATATGAAATTGGGGATGAAAGTAGCCTCATGGGGTACTAAAGCTTATTTGTGTCTAGAATTGTTTTGAGAAGAGCTCCACTACTAGAAGTGCTATGTTACAAGGCCAAAATAGATCAAGCATAAGATTCCTAACTGTTAACTTTTTATCAATTGAGACAGTATTATCTTAGGATCTTATCTGAGAGAATAACATGCACAACAATCAATCAAAAGAGACAATAGACACAAATATTTTCCTCGGGGAAACCATAAAGGATAAAATCCCGCAACTTATTCAAAGATAGAATGAGCACCAATGGCAGCAGTAAAACCCAAAGACAAAAATATGATCTCCAACAGTTGCTCTCTCTCTCATTTGTGTGAGCTCCTCTTCTCTCACCTATGCGCTATAGCTGGGTGAGTGTGTGTAACAAATAGAGAGGCTCACTCTCTATTTATACTAGTTTCTGACTTATCAATTACTTACCAGGGATGAATTATCTAGGAGAGTCTAATAATCCTTGTGCCCCTCAACTGTGGGGATTTTCCCCCATCGATCAACAAGGAAGGTTAAACTCAACTCAATTGTGGGGACTATTGCCCCAACTTACAACGGAGGGTTAACATCAATGAGTTTACAAAATTTATTATATTAATGACTCTCCCTATAGGAACATCAAGGTACAATGAAATACAAATGATTCTCTTGATAGGAACATCGGGGAAAAATATAAGATATACAAGTGAATACATTCCGAAGTTACAAATACATCAACACTCCCTCTTAACTAGGAAGGTATTATCTCGACACAATTCATCAGCACAAGTCTTCATCACTAGATCATCATCAAAGCTGGATCATCACTGGATAATCATCAAAGCTGGATCATCACTGGATCAACATCAAAGCTGGATCATCAATGGATCATCATTTTCGTCACTGCTCCCGCTATCTTGAGCAAATGGTGCTATCTCTCAATTCTACTTGTCATAGGAATTTCTATAGAGCTAGCCCTTTTTCATGCTAGTTGTAGGACTAGCCTCCATGTAAATATTCATCTTCTTCAGCACTTATATCTGACCATGGGAGGAACACATCCAACATCCATTTCAGAAAGTTCCACCCAATACTTATATTTGACCATGGGAGGAACACATCCAGCATCCATGTCATAAAGGCATGCCCAACACTCACATCCATCGGCATGGTAGGACACACCATCTACCATCCAAGGAAAGGCCCAACACTTACATCCATTAGCATGGTAAGACACACCATCTACCATCCGAGGAAAGGCCCAACACTTACATCTACTGGCATGATAGGACACACCATCTATCATCTAGAGAAAGGCCCAACACTTACATCTCCTGGCATGATAGGACACACCATCTATCATCTAGAGAAAGGCCTAGGACTTTCATCCACTGGCATGGTAGGACACACCATCTACCATCCAAGGAAAGGCTCTGCACTTACATCGACTGACATGATAGGAAACACCATATATCATCCGAGGAAAGGATTTGCACTTACATCCACTGGCATGGTAGGACACACCATCTACCATCCAGGGAAAGGATCTACACTTACATCCACCAGCATGATAGGGCACACCATCTATCATCCAGGGAAAGGCTCTTCACTTACATCCACCTTCATGATAGGACACACCATCTATCATCTAGGGAAAGGCTCTGCACTTACATCCGAGCATGGAGGAACCAATCCTACCACCATGTTAGAAGGGCTCTGTACTTACATTCGACCATGGGAGGAACCAATCCTACCACCATGTCAAAAGGGCTCTGCATTTACATCTGACCATGGGAGGAACCAATCCTACCACCATGTTAGAAGGGCTGTACACTTATATCTGACAATGGGAGGCCCCTCCTACCACCATGTCAGAAGGGCTCTGCACTTATATTTGACCATGGGAGGCCCCGCCTACCACCATGTCAGAATGGCACACAGACTCATCACTTCCCCTTGGAAGGAACCTCAATCTGGAGAACACCAAGATTCTCCTTGAAGTACTCAAACATCACTTTGGCCATTTCTAGCATAGAATCAAATCAAGGATGATTACATCAAAGGATAACCTACGAGCTTCTCCTGGACTAGTTACATTCGAGGACAACCTATAGGACCCTTTATGTCTGAGCCACCTACGAGCTTCGCCAGGATTTTATGCTCAAAAAACCTGTCTCACCGGCTATGCTAGAACTCCCTCTTTCGAGAGATCTGGATCTGGATCACAAACTGGAGCTTCATTGCTCCTATCTTCATCATAGAAAAATGCAAGTCAGATCAATCAAATCAAATAGTAGTTTTCAAAATAAACATACTACCTCCCAAATAGCCAAGCAAGTGGAAACATATTTTTCCTTGGCTATACTCAGCGCCATGTAGGACTGCTTCCTGCTAAACCAAGAGATCACACCTGATCCCATACTAAAGTAACACCCCGAAGTTCTCTTCCTATCATTGGCACTTCCTTCCTAATCCGGATCCACATAACCTTCTAGGTTAATCTTCTGATTCGCCTCATACTTGAGCCCATAGTCAACTGTACCCTTCAAGTACCTCAGAATATCTTTTGCATCCATCAGGTGAAAATATCACGGATCTGTTAGGAACTGGCTCGATGTGTACACAACAAAGCAAATATCTGGTCTCATATTCATCAGGTACATCAAGGATCCAATCATCTGATGATACATCGTAGCATCAACCGACTTTGATGAAGCAACACTCAATAAATTTAGGTTCGGTTCCATAGGTGTTATCATGGCCTTGCAGTCCATCATCCTGAACCTCTTCAGGATCTCTACTGCATACTTCCCTTGTCCCATGGAGAATGCATCCGCATTCTACCACACCTACAATCCTAGAAAGTAGTGCATCATATCCAATTTCTTAATCTCGAATTCGAAAGCAAGTCAGGAACAGGTCATCGACATATAACATGAGCATCACTGGTATTCCACCTTCAACCTTGAAGTAATATTTGGAATCCACTTTACTCTCGGTAATACCTAGAGTCATCAGTAACCTATTCATCCTATCATACCATGTCAAAACTCAGGATCTTATATAGTCACTCCCTCTAAAGTGGAGCATCACTCTCCCTCTACCTTTCGTAGTCTATGTATTGAAACATTATGTACTGGAGAGACTAGTAGCTCCCTCTGTTACTAATATTCTATGTATCCATCTAGGGTCACTAGATACCAATATCCTCTATATTGAACCTTTTCAAAAGTTCTTCTTGCACCCATCTGTGAGCTTGTCATCATCTATAGAATTTCATCTTCAACCTTGTAGAAAAGGTTAAGATATTCATCACTCTAGGTGATCTTGAAGCTCCTCATGTATGTGGTATCCCATGGGTGCCTTCTGACCTCGTACAAGGATTTTTTTAATTTGCACACATGAGTCTTCCTGTCATGTGTCTTAACTTCCAGTGGCTACAAATGTCTCTTCGTAGTCTATGCCTATGAATCTTTCCTTGTATCCCATGATGTTTCCATCTACTGCATGCTGGATCTTGTATATCCATATGGAAGATACTATGGACTTCCCTTCAGGTCTTGATATTGCATCCTAGACATCATTCTTCTTGAAATGGTGCACTCCTTCCCTTGGCTATTTCTTCATAGCTGGAAGGTTCCGCATCAATGATGTTGCTCAACAGTGTCACATAACTGCACTGTTTTTGAGACCTCTTTCTTTCTTTGAAAGTATCATCATATTATTCTTCATCTTGTATTATTTCTTGAACTGTCGTCATCCTTCTTTTCTTATAGGAGATTGTACACAATCTTTCCTACAAGTCAAATGCATTAGTTGTATGGTTAGAAACATTTCATAAGGCATATTCATAATGGAAAATTTTATGCATAAATATATGATCATGCAACTATTTTAGCCAATACAACATTCATCCATATCTCATGAAAATTTCTAGATGCCTTCCATCTCTACCATGACATCATTGAGATTGTGCACTAATCCAATATGTTAGCAAAAACGTTTCATTCAAGATAAGTAGCAATGGATATTTGCATGGCACCATGAGCTACTTACCCATCACATGCATATTAGTAGTATTTTTTCATTAATGCAAACATTCTATCATGCATAGAACATCATCTGAATATAAAAAAATGCATAACAAAACAATGACAATTGAATACTTATATTTAGTTGTTTCATGGGTAGACTCCTTCTTTCAACTTCATCATCTTCTTCATTCATAACAACATCATTTCTTATCCAAGTGCTAAGATGGATAGGATCTTCTTCAAGAATTAAGTTCTTCATATTCCTCATCGCTTGAGGGATCTTCTTTGAATCGTGAGAGCTAGATCTTCAGTTGCTCCCTGTTACGGAGAGAAATTCCTATGGCTTGGGGTACTACAACAGGCAGCTTGACTCTAGAAATCAATCCTTTCCAATATGCAATAGAAATTAAATATCTAACACTAAAGGATCAGACCTCATACCTTATTCCGGACGGTTGAAGTAGATCCCCATTGAGCTTTCCAACTTCGGCTTGAATTGATAAATCACTTCCTCAACAACAAGTAAACAAGAAAAGCATACTATATATATTGGTGTTAGATCTATTATAGCATATATAATCAACAATGTATAAGCATTTGAAATCACCCATGGATGAAATATTCATTCAAACATACATTATTGGACAGGAAAAGATATTTCTATTAATATAAAATCAAAGATTACAATGGATACAACCTATGTTAGCACATCTACAAATTGGAGAAACTGAATCCCCCACTTGGACCTCCACCATATCAATCCTCCATCTCTCGATAGCAAGCTCACAATCAAAAGACACGCTTGGGAAGAACACAAAAGTGCTCCAAGGGACAAAGGGATGTAGACTCAAGCACAAGTTCCAGCAACAATGGACAATAGTTTCTTTGCTCTCAATTCTCTCATATGCCTTCAATGTACCAAAGAGTTCCTAATATAGCTTTTCAAATGGGTAATGAAAGGTCAAATCTGAGCGATCTCAAGGCATAGGGAAGGCCAGGAGTCAAGTGAGTCGGATCCATGCCAAGGAAAACTCCAAAAGGATTTGGATTATGCACACATCCTGATGTACGCGATTTTAGGGGTCAAACCCGTGTATATACGCGATTAGGGGTTTAAAAGTCACGTGTATTAATTTTCACATGTTTTTAGGGATAGTCAAGGAAACATCAAAGGACAAAAAATGGTCCAAGGGATCTAAGGAGTTTGTAGAGGGATAGGGGAATGCCATACAAGTGTGATTCTCTTGGAGTGGTAAAATCAGCTATAACATATGCCCCCTAATGTGTGAGGTTAGAGGGGTCATACGATGGCCGAAATACATTATAATTCCATCCGAGAAGTGGAGTGATGAAGGATCCCAAATGGAAGACCAGCCACCCAATCAACATAGTACAATGATACAACTCTGTACATAACTGCAAATACATATAGCAGTCCGAGATACATAAGAGTACAATGGCCATGAATAGGCATGATACAAGATATCACATAAGTGGTCATCGCCACGTACAATATACATAGATCAGAATCTCCATGATGAAGATATACAAAGTATCATGATCTCCATAATGGCTGAAGATATACAATGGATCAAAATCTCCATAATAGATGGAAATGTCTGACATATATTGGAATCAGGTCACGAGAGCTGAAATCTCATGAACACTGGCACGATCAAGGAGGTAGCATATAAGAGATGCCACCAATCTAGAAGGTCTTCTACACAAACCGCTATGAGTACATGTCCTACTATGTGAATAGAGGTGTCGAGGTCGAACATAGTAGTCCATCGTCTGATTATCGGTCATTGATGTATATCGTTAACAGACGCGAGATCACCCACCGATAACGATAATGGGAATCAAGGTACTAGAGTGCAAATTAACAAGTGTGAATAGATGTGTTTAGTTCAAACACTTGAGAGGATCGATCAATCAGGGGACATTTATGTATTCCCAAAAACTGTCGATGGCGAGAGAACCTACCACTGATGACTGCAAGTCTCAAGGCACTAAAAAATGACTCTAGATTCCAATCTCAGAATAAATGATCTGAATTCGATGGGATGAAATCCGCTGGAAGGAGGGCATTAAGGTGTCCCCCATCATCCAACACGAGGTACTCAGCAAAGCTGTATAATGTGGAAGGACTTGATCATAAAGTGCACGAACCAGTAACTGTATCGGGAATGGCCGACATGCAAAGTCAAGATAACTGAGGAATGGCCGACTCAGGTTTCAAATTCCTTCGAACAAGAGCATAACGGAAAATGGTGACTAAATCAAGGTAGCATAGACTCAATATACAAAACTGGGACATCTCTGCGACACAGGAGGCATCGATAGAGGCTCCATGGGGACTAGAAGCTTAACCAGTCGGTGGAGATAAACTCAGATAGAACGAGTACAACTCCTAAAGTCAAACTATAAACCCAACCAATGGATGTGATATACAGTGCTCTGTTTGAAGGCGACATGACTCGACAGCTGCCAAAAGATAACATCTTTCATTGTCTAGCTTTTTGGTTTTTTAATTTTTTTTGGACTTTTTCAAATATTTAAAAAGCTTGAAAAAGAATAAAACTGCTTTATAGTTACAGACTAGGAGGAGACGAGTTTCATAGGGGCAAACAAACTACTTCCAAGCAGTGGAACATACCTATGCTCAATGCAAGGATACATGTGTAGGATAGCGACACTCGAGAGAAAATCCCCTCCCTGTAAAAATAGGGAATCAAGCTGCAAAGGATATATAAAATGGCTCTGCATGGCTAGACATGAGACAAGCTCGGGCTATATGGCTGAAACTCAATGACAAGGAAGCTGGCATAAATCTCAATAAGGCAGGCAAAGCTCATGATAATGCAATTACAACTTGACATAAGGGAGTCCTGAGGGAAATAGGCCAGCAAAAGATCAAGAGGAGTATGAGGCTCTTGTGAAATGCCATGGAAATACTATACAACAGACTCCCACACCCTAAGGGACAAAACGTCAGCATGGGAACCAAATGCAAATAAGGTGCTAACTAGGGTACCCATGTAAGGTCAAGCTCTACCACTCATATCATGCCACTTCTAAAACATCAAGAAGGTTCCATGAAATAATAGAGTGGGTTCATACCTAAGGCGATAATGAAACGGTCATAAGGTCATGCAAAATGCAAGCAGATGTGAAATCCTAACCCATATGCCAGTTTAGACATGATACCTGTGATAGGCACGAATGGGTTGAAACCTTGGAGAGAGTGTACAAAAACTAGACCCTACATGACAACCATATTAGTCCAAAACAACCCAAAATAGTCAATAAAGAATCCAAACTATAGGATATAGGGAGGAATGATCATGACAACTGCACCCAAAGGAAACAATGCGGTGGACAATGGGACATAAAAAGGAAAGTAAGGTGTAGACCCAACATTCACAAATCCACTACTACCCCCATGAGGGTGACCACTGGTGTAAATACTGAGAGAAGGGAGTCAACATCCTCCACAAATGGAGTAGAGGGTAGAATGTGACCATTCCCAAATCTACGAGCAGGGTAAGGGCCTGTGATGCCCCCAAGTCTGACATCAGGGTCCATACTAGGACCAAGGACGGGTGATAGGATACCAAGCATGCCAAAAATAAAAGGACCCAAAATCAAGAGAGAATAAATACTCAACTAACCGCGATCCCAAAGGCCAACTAGTGCACAAAGAGCACACTCCTAAGAAAATATACAACCAAAATACAAGCAAACCAAGGGGAGCATATGTGAGCTCCCAAATGCAGTAGGTATGTCTCTCCTAGGAGAGGCTTGAAACTCCCATACACTACAAGCAGAGGTACGTAACCAATTATAGTGGCCCTCAGCTTCAACACATAAAGAGATTGTGTTGTCCGACCTCTACCTGGCCGGGACACCCGCAGAATAACCCATGCAGAGTACCCCCTTGATATCCTAGGTAAGGCCACTAAGGTCACCTCAATATAATCAATGCTCAGGTGGACAGTCACAGGCGGGATTGACCGTATGGGCAGGGTATCAAAGCCCAAAACTCTCGAAAGAGCCCCCAGATATGAATACAATCCTCGAAATATCTCCGGTGCTAGTCAGTTATGACTAGGGGTCATCCCAATCAATAACCGCTCACATTGCCTCATGCTTAACTCCCTTTTGAGAGGAGGATCCTAAGAAACACTGGTTATACCAAGGAATTTCACACACTCACCTAGATAGACACATACATGTTGTTGTTTAGTGGTCTTGGAGAATTTACTCACAATGAACTATTCCAAGACCCTAAAACCTAATCTTGTTGGTGCACCCTATAAAAGAAAAGAGTGTAATTTATTTTATTATATGTTGATTTTAGTTGGCTGTAATTACTCAAAGGGAAATGGCTGTGCAACTAGTGATATGAAGACTCAGCAGTGAAATAAAAGTGCATAGCATAACAAACAATGCTAAGTGCAATCTTTGTCAAATGAAAAATAGGGTATGCCACTACATGAGATTCATAAATATATATTCCTTTCCGAATGCCAATGTAATCCTTCATATATGAAATCCTAAACACAACTCTCATCCAAGCAATCCAATGCAAGTACCTCCTCAAATCCATATCTAAGATGCAACTAAGAGTGAAACTACTTTGTACTTTTCAATATAAAAGAATGAAAAATGCAATAAAAGTCATCTATAACTCGCAGTCTCTGTAGCAAGTATAAAAGACAAGCCCAACAAGACACTGAGACAAAAAAGAGTAATACACTAATGGAAAAACAAAAAGGATAAATGACTAAAACTACTTTCAAAGAAAAATCAATGAAAAAGCGGTCTCTGGTCACAAAAGAAGCATCCAACAGACAACATCAGACCCAAGGAAGACCCAACCACACTCACAACCCACCCAGCAACTTCCCACAACATCAAACTCACCGAAAGGGAGGATGTACACGATTATTTAAAGAACAGCTGCATATATATATGCGGATTTTGGCCAAAAACCTGCGTGTATATGCAACTTTTCGCCAAAAACCTACGTATACAGAGAAGGCAGTGGTAAAAAGCAGGCCAAGGGTCAAACCAATAAATGGGAGTGTCAATGGATGAACATACTATAAAATGCAACATAGAAACAAGGAGAAACAAAGAGCAAGTCAAGAATATCAAGCCCATTGTGCCCCAAAACCCCAAAGAAAAACAAGGAACATCCCCAGTGGAGTCACCAATTCTGTTACGGAGGAAAATTCCTATGGATTGGGGTACCACAACAGACAGCTTGAATCCAGAAATCAATCCTTTCCAATATGCAATAGAAATTGAATATCTAACAATAAAGGATCAGACCTCATACCTTATTCCAGACGGTTGAAGTAGATCCCCATTGAGCTTTCCAACTTCGGCTTGAATTGATAAATCACTTCCTCAACAACAAGTAAACAAGAAAAGCATACTATATATATTGGTGTTAGATCTATTATAGCATATATAATCAACAATGTATAAGCATTTGAAATCACCCATGGATGAAATATTCATTCAAACATACATTATTGGACAGGAAAAGATATTTCTATGAATATAAAATCAAAGATTACAATGGATACAACCTCTATCGGCATGTCTGGGAATCGGAGAAACTAAATCCCCCACTTGGGCCTCCACCACCTCAATCCTCCATCTCTCGATAGCAAGATCACAAGCAAAAGGAAAGCTTAGGAAGAACACAAAAGTGCTCCAAGGGACAAAGGGATGCAGACTCAAGCACAAGTTCCAGCAACAATGGACTATAGTTTCTTTGCTCTCAAATCTCTCATATGCCTTCAATGTACCAAAGAGTTCCTTATATTTCTTTTTAGAGGGGTAATGAAAGGTTGAATCCGAGTGATCTCAAGGCATAGGGAAGGCCAGGAGTCAAGTGAGTCGGATCCATGTCAAGGAAAACTCCAAAAGGATTTGGATTATGCACACATCCCGATGTGCGCAGTTTTAGGGGTCAAACCCGCGTATATATGCGATTAGGGGTTTAAAAGTTGCGTGTATTAATTTTCACATGTTTTTAGGGATGGTCAAGGAAACATCAAAGGACAAAAAATGGTCCAAGGGGTCTAAGGAGTCTGTAGAGGGACAGGGGAAGGCCATACAAGTGTGATTCACCTGGAGTGGTAAAATCAGCTATAACACTCCCATCTTCTTTTTTCTTATTATGAGTCAAGATTCTTCTTGTGTGCACTCTTCCCAGAGTCTGCTGAAGGTAATCACTTCCTTCTGGCACACATTACTCGAATGAATGAATCCCATGATCATGGGAGGCCATTCAAGGTGGTTATAACAATATCTTATTCTTCTTCGATTTCTTCCTCATAAGATTGAACACTTCCTTTTGGTGTCTTCAAAGATGACACATCAGGGATGAGGTGATCTTTAATAGAATCTGCAATGATTCTCTTGTCTCTAGCTGTAGCCTCATCTCCCCCTGGCTCTTATAACTTCTTTACTAAAATACTGATCTAAGTCAATTTCTGCAAGGATCACGGAGTTCCTATACTTCTTCCGATTTATATTCTTCCCTTCAAAATGGCTTGGTCAAGGAATCAAACATCTCTTTAGGTGTCTTTAGGGAGGAAAATTGTGGTATGAAGTGATCCTTGATTGAATCAGCAATAATCCTCTTGGCCTTGATCAAGTTCTTCTTGTGTAAGGTCTTATCCTCATCTCCCTCTAGAACTAGAACCTCTCCACTTATTTAGGTATCCAATTCATTTTCTTAGAGAACCAATGAAAACTTATACTTCCATGCTCGAAAGTTTTCATCTTCACGAAGCGTGTCATCAAGATGGTGTGATAGGTCATTTTGAAATGAGAACCTCAAATGTAAATAGAAAAATATTAGATATTACCGATTTGAGGTGTCTGTTCTGGTTCCAGATCTAGCTGATCTAGGGTTTGTCAGAGAAACCATAATTTTCAAAACTAGGAATCTTTCAAATCTAATTGGATAGAAAGATGCACTTCTTCAAGGCGAGTTTTCCAATGTACTCCTTTTCTGAAAATAGTGGAGTGAAGCTCTTGGAACAGGAAGCCCTAATTTTCCAATTTCTTCTGCAAAAATTCCTGATATTGTTTCTGCGGTATCTCCACAATTAATACTCCTCTATATCTAAATCACATTGAGCTATCCTCATCTATCCTCTTTCTAACACCATAGGTTTGAGCAGAATTTGTTTCTCCAATTGGGACTTATGATAGTTTTCCCAAGGTGACTTATTTCAGGACTGTTTAGCATAGCAAACTTTTACGGACTACCACATGTCATTGTTTCATCATCAGGGTCTGAAACTTTTAGCATAGAAATTATAGTTCGTTCCCTATCTGGAATATCTTGAGAAATTTCATTTGGACCTTCGTATATCGAGATATATCAAATCTCCTTAGGTGTCATGTTTAGGGATGAATCCTGGAAGAGGCTGGAATCCTGATTTGGAGGAATCATATCTCTCGGAATATAGAGAATCCAAGCCTGAAAGTTTTACACAGTGTTCAAAATCAAAGTTTATTAGGCCTGTAAAAATTTCAACTTCTAATCCTTCTCCAATCTTGAGATATAGAGAATTTACCAAAACTACCAGTTTTAGTATTTTAGGGTTTTTCAGGTCCGAGGTCAAATTAGGGTTTGACTTTCCTAGAGTTTTACCCAACCAAAAATTTCAAACTTGGTCTCTAAATTTCGATTTTAAGGAGGTTAGAAATCCTATGTTGGGCTTACTCAAAAATTCCACTTCTATGAAAAGCCCTAATTTCCCCTGCAATGGTAGGTCAAAAACTGAAAATGCCTGGAATCAAATTCTGTATTGACAAAAAGATGCGCCCTTCAATGGAGAGTTATAATAGCCTCTTTTTGCTGATGATATGTGGAGAGAGACCCAAAAAGTAAGAATCCCTAGCTTCTGTAGTTGCATAGTGTCTTCTCTTCAGGTTAGCTCTCATACCATGTTAACTTTTTATCAATTTAGATAGTATTATCTTAGGATCTTATCTAAGAGAATAACATGCACAACAATCAATCACAAGAGACAATAGACACAAATATTTTCCTCAGGGAAACCATAAAGGAGAAAACCCTACAACTTCTTCAGAGATAGAATGAGCACTAATGGCAATAGTAAAACCCAAAGATAGAAAGATGATCTCCAACAACTGTTCTCTCTCTCTCTCTCTCCCGTGTGTGATCTCCTCTTCTTTCACCTATGCGCTATAACTGAGTAAGTGTGTGTAACAAATAGAGAGGCTCACTCTCTATTTATACTAGTTTCCGACTTGACAATTACTTACCAGGGCCGACTTCTCTAGGAGAGTCTAATAACCCTAGTGCCCCTCAACTGTGGGGACTTTCCCCCCTTGATCAATAAGGGGGGTTAACCTCAACTTAATTGTGGGGACTATTCCCCCAAATTACAATGGAGGGTTAACCTCAATGACTTTACATGACTTTATTATATTAATGAATCTCTCGATAGGAACATCTAGTTACAATGACATACAAATTATTCTCCCGATAGGAACATTGGGGTACAATATAATATATACAAGTGAATACATTCCAAAGTTACAAATACATCAACTCTAACATTAATGACAAAAACTAAAAAGATGAATTTTGTCCAATTCCAATGTATACACCTAAAACTAGTGTACTTATAACATTGTACATCCCTCATAGATTTAAAATTGTTGATCCATGTGTTAAATTATTGTGCCATTGATCCTCAGGCAATGAGTGAATTGAATTGGATATTTGTGCAGTAGAATGGGATGAAAAATGTACACTGAACCTGAGATTCTGGTATTTTTATTCTTTGCAAGGAGTAAGTAGATATACCGGCTGGTAGTCTAGTGGGTCGGAACAAACAAAAAATGAAATCAAAATCAATAACCAGACATAGTGGAAAGCCTTGCCCTCTTCCTGTGATGTAGCCGTGTCAGTTAACAATTCATTTAGAAATAATTGTGACAAATTAATCTAAACTCCCTATGAACAGAGTTCGGCTAGTGGAACCGAACCCATGGTACATTGGGTTGGTCGTAACTTTCACAACATTTTGCAGGAAAACATGTTCGCAGTAAAGCAAACAATAGTGTCATTAATTGACAAAATTAGGAACCCTATGTTGTCCCTAATCAAATCATACTTATCCTTGATCCTCATGATCATCACTAGGTCCTTGTCCTTCTTAAATATAACGTTGGGTTTATTCCTTCTCGCAAAATTCCTGTAATTAGTGAAATGAGGTCGACATTGATTGAATATGCTTTATCTAGCCACAGGTATCCTCCATGAAATACTACTAGTAGTTGTTTCACAAATTTGTTCACTTTTGTGCTTCAACCAAAGTGTCTCATGAACAACAATTACAATAGTCCATACTGGTCCAGTCCTTTTACCCATTCCATTGGATCAAAAAATTTTGGTGAATTGGGTGTTTCCTTCACCTATTTCATGTAGTTACATTTATCCAAGTCGCTCAGTTTGTTTGTATCATGTTCATTAAAGGATAACTTTTGCAAATTTGGCATAATGTTCTGCAGTACCTTAATTCCTTTTGGCGGTTTGGGTGCTACCAGTGGGGCTTGAACCTTGGATGGATTTTTTATCTTTAGTGTGTCTTCACATCTTGGTGGGATATATGGTGGCATCAAGGTTATGGTATCCGATTCTTCTTCCTAGTCAAAGACTCATGTTGCTTTTTCCTTTCTCTTCCTCTTCATTGTATGCTTCCCCTTTGAAGATGATGAGGTTCCAACTGGTATGTATGCTATGGTTTTTCTGGATGGCCAAAGTGGAACTTTCCTAATAGCTGGAACAAGCTATTGCGTTGGTGGAACATATCCCACAGTATCTTCCATGATGGGCGTGGGTGGTGCAGGTCCAAATTCAACTTCACTAGTTGTACTAATACGCAAGATCGAAATTACCATTAAGTTTCTATAGCTCCTGAAGTTTCAGATGGTAATCACTCTTCTCTCATGCAAGCAGAATGAAACTCAACTTGGGTGTGAAGTTTAATATCAGACAATAGTTTTCGATAGCTTTTCTTCACACATGCAACCATTCAATAAAAATGAATCCTTCCTTTGAATAACATGGGTAGGTTGTCAAATCATTTAAGGAAACTTCTCAGCATGACGTCAACTAGCTGGAACCTTTAGGGGAATTTATTGTCATAAAGGAATACATGGCCACAAAGAACGTCACCCAATTTTCATGATATTTTCAAATTAAAGACAAACAATTGTCATGTCAGTGAGTCTCTTCATTCTTGTTCCCGCGTCGCGTCACTTGTGACCTGATTTCTTTCGTTTGGAAGAGTCCCTTTCTTTTGGTCTTCATGAGACCCCAAGTCTATGAAACTTCACTTCCTACTGCAACAAACTAGCAGTCTGTGATCATAAACTTTGGGTCATTCTTTCTTTCCTTCTTATTTTCTCTTCTATATTTATTTATTCCCTCGTTGTTGGTTTTTTTTATGCGACCAAGCCACAACTATCATAATATGGTTTCAGTCAACTCCCATTGACCAGTCCTCTAGCCTCCGTCCCATCTAATTTTTCTAGATTCACTGCTCCTCCATTAGTGATTTCTTTGACAATGTATGGGCCTAACCAATGAGTTTTTAAATTTCCTTGGTTCTTGAATCATTTTCTATCATAGATAATAATAATACCTCCAACCTAAAAATGCTTATTCTTAATGTGTCAATCATGTCATACCTTTTGTCTTTGGTTTTCTACTTTTTGGTGAAATTTTGCAACAAAACGTTCTTCTTCCAATTGCACTAGTTGAAGTAACCGGTCTTCCACAACATCAACATATATCATTTTAGTGATTGCAACAACCCTTAAGCTCAGTACAATGTACTCCATAGGCATGGAAACTTCTTTCCCATACACCAATCGAAATGGAGTCTGACCTGCCAAATTCTTACACACCGTGAGATATGCCCATAATACTACATAAATCTTCTGGTCCCAGTCATTTTTTCATGCATTACAAACCTTTGTCAATGTGTTTTCCAAAATTTTGTTGAATGCTTTGACAACTCCATTTACTTGAGGATCAAATTGCATTGTTCTTCTATGTTGTATCTGAAATTCCTCAGTCAGTGCTTCAATCAATTAATTAACAAAATGCACACATTTATCGTTGATTAAAATATTTGGGAATCCTAACCTTGTCAAAACAGTTTCAAATATAAATTCCATAGCATTCGCAGTAGTATAGTCCTTTACGGGCGTTTCTTCTACCCATTTGGTTAGATAATCAGTCGCAGTAATAATATATCGTGTTCCTGTGGACTTTCCTGCCAGACTCATAGATCCTACGAAATCAACACCCCATTTATTAAATTCCTGTAATGTTATATGTGGTACCAATGGAATTTCATCTATTTGGGAAGGATTTTTTAGTTCTTTGATATACATCATAGCTGCGACAATAATCCCGAGCATCCGCATGCATGGTGGGCCACCATAATCCTACATGAAAAATCTTGTGCACAGTAGATATACTGCATAGTGGCCTCCTGTGACACTAGCATGTGCCTCATTCAATATCTACAAGAGCTCATGATCCAAGATGTAGCACCAAAGTATCTCATAAGGACCCGTTTTATACAATTGTCCAACAATCAAATTGAAATCTATAGCTCGCACAACCAAATGCTTCTTCTTTGTAGTGGTGAATTCAACTGGTGAATAACCTGTACTCAGAAAATGTATGATATATTTATACTGATCATTAAACATGGTTATCATGAATAGTTGTGCATCAGGTAGATTATCATCCAAGCTGCTAGGTTTTTCACCACTTTCTATCTTTGAAAGATGGTATGGTCCCAAATTCAATCGACCAAGATTAACAATTATTTCAAAATCAAATTCTTGGAAGAGGATACGCCGCAGACAAGTCTTCCCCCCAACACATTTTATTGACCAAGTATTTTAGTGCAAAATGGTCAGTGTACATCTTAAAATGTCCTCCCATTAAATAATTCATGAATTTCTATGGCGCATATACCATCGCTAGTCCTTCTCTTTCCATCATGGTTTAATTCTTCTATATAGTTAACAACTTCCTATTAGGGAAGGCAATAGGGTGATCAATCGATCCTTCACTGGGTTGCGTCAGTACCATGCCGAGCACAAAAAATGAGGCATCGACATGAATATGGAACTCTTTTTCCTAGTCTAGAAACAAAAGTATTGGAGTAGTAGCCATCTTGTTCTTTAGCTTGTCCAATATTTCTTGACAATCTATTTTCCATTGAAACTTAGTATCTTTTTTCAACAATTTTCCAATCAGAGCAATCACCTCCGTATATCATTTGATAAACTTCCTATAGTATCCAGTGTGTCTTAGTGTTGGTCTTAACTATTTAATTGTAGTAGGTGGTGGTAAATCGAGGATGATCGCAATTTTGGTTGGATCAACCAAAATTCCGTCGCAAAAGACCACATGGCCCAACAGAGCTCCAAAAGGTGCGCAAAATATACATTTCTTCAAATTCAAGGAAATTTGATACTGGCAACAACGTTTCAGCATAATTATCAGGCTCTCTATATGGTATTTTATAAGGCCACATACTGTCAAATCATCAAAGTAGACTTCAAAAAATTTGTATATAAAGTATTTAAAGGTAACGACTACAATTCTAGAAAAAATCGTAGGCGCATTCTTATGTCCAAAGGGAATTTCCGTATACTAGAAATATCCCCACTCTGTCGCAAAGGTAGTATTTTTTTTCGGTCCTCCTTTCCAATTCTGATCTGATGGTAACTGAAAAATACATCAATGAAAGAGTACATATATTTCCCTCTGACATTCTCGAGTACCTCATCTATAAATGGAGTCGAAAATGGATCATGCAAACAAGCATCATTCAACTTTTTAAGGTCGACACAAATTCTTACTTCACCTGAGGTATTTTAGTCCTTTAATACAATTGGGATAATCCATTCTAATTCTCTGATGGATTCTATAACACCTTCCTATAGCATTCGATCCAATTCATCCTTAACCTTTTATTTGTATCACGGATTTAATCTGTATAGTCACTACTTGAACAGTTTTGTGTCAGGCCTCAAAGGTATCTTCATTTCGCTGAGGTCGCTGACTATTCTTTTAATTCCTGGAAATTTAGTAGGGAATAGATCTTGGTATTCATGCAACATGTCAATAATATTCTCCACAGTCTCATCTTCCCAATAATCTCCAATATTGGAGAACTTTGGATATTCAAGTGAGCCAATATTTACTTTCTTAATTTTAAGTGGACTTAGGAATTGGTCGCTGGAAATTGCAAATCCTTCCACTACATGCATACCTTCTGATTCAGGTATGTTTTTATCAAGAAGATGATCATCATCCATTTCTCTCATGACATTGTAACATTCCATACAATGGTGGACTGTTGTGCTGCATTGATGGAAATTTGTGGCTGTGACAAGGATTTCTTCAAATATCTTCTCCTTCATTATCTGCAGTGAAACATCAATTGTTGGATGATCACTGGAAATATCAAATGCATTTGTGAAGGTTGTAGCTAACTCTTCCCACTTGATAGTTCCTCGTTACAACTCCATTGATGTATACCAATTCCTTGGTACCATCTTGAATGTATGTATGAATCAATGAACCCATTCTTGTCATGGATACTCTTTCCATGTCATGCAACAATGCCCAATATGTTCAATAGGATTTGTCAATTCTGTATACTTGCAACCAGTATAACTAATCTCTTCTCCAAACCTAATCTCAAGCAATATTCTACACATTGGCCATTCGGAGATAGATTTTTTATGTGTACCCCACCATCTAGCGGATGTATCTTTTAGCACAAATTCCAAGGCAAACAATCACTGCGATTCTATGAATTTTGTTTCAAATTCCACAAGAAAAGACGCAAGGTTACGTAAACCTTCATATGTAGGTAGCTCTCTTTCCTCAAATCCTACCCATCGCACCAATTTTATAATTCTTGCGCATCTTTGCATGGAAACTTCATGTAGTCGATTCTGCCAATTTTATAATGTGTTGCCTGAATCGAATGTGTAAGACCTAACACTCTGCCCACTTAGATTTCCATCAATTTTTGGGATTATATAGTCATATCTTGAAGACATAAAATTATATACATGATCCAGGTAATTACGTTGGACTTCACTATTCACTGGCTCCACATATCTATGCCATTCAAGCGGATTAATTGACGCAATCACCCTTATCTCAGAATATTCAAATGACAAGATTACTTTCTTAAAATTAATTATGGTATGTTTATATATCACCCAATCAATCCCCAAAAGTGCAGGATATGGTTTTGTATCATCAACTATGTCTATCACTTCAAATTCTATGTATGTCTTAAGGTGTTCTACTTTGGCAGGAACTTGGGTTAGTCGACCAATGGGTAGAACCTTCGACTCATTCGCTAGATTTAGATGAATGGGAGAACAATCTATTCGTGGATTATTCATGCTTTCCCATTTCTATCTTGTCAATATATTGAAATCACAACCCATATCTAAAATGATATATTCCATATCATAATCTCCTATCTACGCAGCCATTCGCAATCCACGACCAATTTTTAATATTTTCCTGATATGGTTAACTCTCTTTTTGGGTTGCGGGTCTTCTAGAGTTTCTTCTACGAGTGTTTTTAACTCTGCTACAACATCTCTATCATGGATTATTTATAAACAACTTTTTCAAAATTCTTTAACCTTACTAACCTTTTTCAGTGCTGCTTCTTGATCAGTAATTGTTCAAATATTTTGGGGACTCTCCTTTACTTGTCTAGATTTTGATGTTTGATTGGTATGAAAAAAATCAGGTCACACATCCAATACTACTTCTTTTTCCTTCTGCACGTACAATGGTTCTTTCTTTTGCACCACAGGTCGTACCTATGGTTTCTCCTGCAATTAATTTTGGGATGCTCCCATCGCAACACCTCCTCTTGTAAAAACACCAATATTTGGTTGTCTCAGCTCAGTAGAAATCATTTGAATGGTTTGATTTGGGTTCGAGTTCGTATTCTGTGTAGAATTGGGATTTCCCATAGTTTCAGCCTGCCATTTTACAATCAATTGCAGTCACTGTTCTACATTGTGTTCAAATTCTTTACAGTATGTACATGCCTTCGCAGGACTTTGTCAATCTTGGGAAAAGTGTCCTGGTTTTCCATAGTTATAGCATATGACTTGGCCTCTTCCTAGACCAAATCCTCCTCCTCCTTCTTGTTCTCCTTGACCTCAAAAATTTCCACCCCCTTTGCTGAGGGTATTGTTGCTATGGTAGATACTGATTCTGTTGATATTGTGGCTGAGGATATTGTGGTTGTTGAAATTGTGCTGGTGGATATTGAATAGGATGATACTGAGGTTGCGCTCATTCACGTTGCATCTACTCATCATTCTTTATCAAGTAGGTATTCACCTTATTTTCTTGTAATAGCTGAAGTGCTCTGTAATATTTATGATCGTGTCCTACTGATTTACAAAATTTACTTTACAGACTAGCTCATGTACTTACAATATTATGTAAATACAAACATTCTTTTGACTTATGGCCTCTAGAATGGCATATTCTGCACCAAGGAATCCCTTGGGTGTTTATTGGGTTCAGGGCTCCCGCTGCAACATATTTCATGAGTGCTAGACAATTAAATTTATGGTGTCCATCTATTCTACATCTTGTACACCACAATTATTCTTGCACTTCCTTGCCTTTCTTGGCGTCCTGGAGTTGGACCGTAATATTGGCCAACTATGATTGAATCTACATCATTCCTGCATCAGTTTCTCCAATCGGCGAGGATTCTAGCTTCATTGTTATTTCCAGAGCTTATGTCCACGGCACAATATTCTATTGCATCAATGCGATCCTGATGTGTGGATACAAGGCAATAATGAACCATTACTTGTGTTATACATATGAAATATGGAAGATCACTTTGACCATTAATGTCTTGAATCTCTAGTTAAAGTCCCAAACATACTTTGTAGGTTTCTTCTTGATTTATTTAATATTTGTAATGCACTATGACTCATACTTCTGCTTTCTAAAATCATCTATCATTCCAACCCAAATATGATCGAGCATTTTCTACGCAACTCATGTTGGCACTATAGAAAATTTCATGTACCAGTCTAGCTCATGACCTCACAAAGTCATGCTCATTTTTTATTTCTTTATGTTCTCCTCTTGGACCTGTCACACAGTCCATACGACTTCATATAGAAACCAATGTTGCTCCAGGTATTCCAACCAATTTCCACTAAAAAATGGCAATTTAATGTCGGTCCCAACCATTTTATTAGCTGCTGGTATGTTCGAACAAAATTTTTGACTAGACAGAATCCATTGTCTTCTATTAACGACACTAGTACTACTTGTATTTACAAATCCACTTGGAGATAAGTCTCTAGATCTTACCTCTGGTGATGTGTGTGGTGTTGTAGGTGTGTCGTACCTAAATTTTGGATCTGGAGCTTCAGTTGATTCTTTTGATTCTTCTTCTCCTTCGGATATCAACTGATATTCTTATTCTGCATTCCAAGACCTTTCATGTAAGTACGACACACGATCGTAGTATTCTTCTCTATCCATGTTGCAACTCCCTCTTCCTGTCACACTCTTCACTTTCCTAATCGAAATCTTCTTCCACTTCTTAAACAACTAGCCTCTAGTTCAGCTCCACTATCTCTAGGAAACATCTCAACTCAATTGGCACCATTTTTCACACAATTCTCCTATGAAATACCCACCTTTCCATGCACAACTTCCAACTGTCACATTCATAGGATTTCTTTTTCACATACAATCATTTTTATCCACATCTTTAAAGACAACAAATATCTTTCGCGGGGTCCTTCAAAGTTTTTTTGCTCCACCTCACTATATGATTTTATTTTGTCGTCAACAAAATCGGTAATGTATCCCTCCAAAATAATGTTTACTTAAAAATATACATCCCTCAACACATGCTTTTTGACACTTTTCAGTCGCTGAATCAACTGAGGATTCCACTCCGCTGGTTCTCCTCTTTGGAAGTTTCTTTATTGGGTTTCCAACTTTGAAAGCCACTCATGCAACACAATGGGAAACTCAGAATAGAAAATATCACGAATATCCATGCAGAGGTATCAATTCAACCACTCTTTTGGATTCCACCGATAACCTTTACTCTCTTCTTGTGCAAACTCTAACGCTTTGAAATCCTCCCAATCATGGATTTCAGGATTCATTGGTTGCCACAACATATCCCTCACCAAAATGATTTCATCCCAACAATGGAACCATTTGTTGGATTTTTCGCTCCCTTCAACTGAGGTTCAGTCCCTTCTTATTAGCACAAAAAATCCCAATATATCATCCCAACAGAGTAAGGCTCAGTCGACAACACCTACGATGTAGATGCACTCTCACCTAAGATATCTTCCTTGATGGGTAATTACCAGAACTAGGTTTCCGTAGTTGGGTGGTGGATTTTTTGTCCATTGGAGACACACCAAGGCACTTGACTAAGGCTGATGGGTGGGGTTTTGGTACTTATTCTACACAGCCGAGCTATGACATTATTTCTCTTTGTGGAAGTATTATATCAACAACCCAATGCAACATAAGTACATTCACACATTCACAATAACAGTGCAACAGATATCAATATACTCTTTATAATCAAATACATAGACATTGACTCACATCAACATATATACATGCATATTAAGCACAATCACCATTCATACATTTGAAACAATAGTTAATGTGCAAACCCATCTAGGAAAAAACCACAAAGGTGCTCTTCATCTGGCATGAAAAATGTATGAACCTTCTGTCTACGCACTAAGCTGCAGACTCTATTATATATATTCTTCCTTATCTACACAAACTCTTTCTTCCTCTCATGCTCTCTGATCTTCTCTTATATTCCCTTCCTACTTGACTCTACTAACGATCCGCACACATCTTGGATCAACTCAACTTCTCCTACACTTCTGTGCACTCAGCTACAAATACTTGGCTCCATACACTTAGCAAACTAATAGACAACAATAACAACAGAGAAGATAACATCATAGAAGCTAGGGAGTGTCTAAGGTGTCTAACCCGCATACATATTGGGTTCCTCCTTTTATAAACTCTTTACAGACTCTTCACATGCTCTTTAGAGACTCTTTACATGTCTCTTTCTTATTCGACTTCCTATACTTATCCAATAGGCTGTCTTTCCTATTCTAGCAACACATGTCAGTAGGAACTACTGTCCCAAATTACAAAGATGCTTTTGTATGTGCGGCTTCCATCAACTTTGGACAACCTCATCTCCATGATCTTATTGAATTGTCAATTTCTGGTCGTTTTGAATTGAAGTCAATTTCCAACCGTTACCACTGCATGCCTTCTCGTACTGTTATTCCGTCGTACCTTTCCTTGTCGCATTCCGTCCTTCTATCACACATCTTCTTATGTCGCACATCTTCCTTCTGTCATACATCTTCCTTTGGTCACACATATTCCTTCGATCTCACATCTTCTTCTTGTTAATATTTCATATGCTTATCTAGATATCATTAGTATTCAATTATATTTCACAACAATATTATATGCAAGATCACTGAAAGAAACACAATCATAAGATAGACATAGATTTATCCTAGGAAACCCTCAAGAGGAAGCATACCCAAGAAAACTTCCTCTATATAGATGTATCAATAGTACAAAGATAAAACCCCAAACATGTGCTCTTCCTCCTTGCATATATGTCATTCTCTCTCTCCTTGTAACACCCCGGTTTTGACCCCGTTTGCATTAAAATGTATATGATGTAGATATTGTAATTAACCGTGGTGTGGAGCTAAAGGAAAAATCCCCACCATCGATTTAATTGTTTTATGTTCCAGCAATTAAAATCGTTGCCTATGGTATATTGTGCTATCCAACACATATTAATTTTGGCATCATGTAAACATGCATTTTAATTAAAAATACCCCAAACAGCTATGTCAATGCAACCATAATAAAAAGGGCATGATTTTCCTAAGGATAAGGAGTGGGAAATATTTAGCCTTTGGGGCCAATGGGGAAAATCCAAATGTCAATTGATAAACCCATTTAGTTGTCACCTATCTTTTGTCTTACTCACCATTTATCCATTGTCTCATTCAACAACCTTTTTGTCTTATTCTTGTCTCAACTACTGAATTAAATCCTCTGATGTTAGTTGGGGGCAGTTATTGCATGGACAGTGGTGTGTGGTAGGACTGTCAGTCCTTTCCCACACACACACTCTGCCAGGGAGCTAATTCACCCTCACGTGGGTAGGAAGAGACCATGACCCACATTCTTCATCTTTCCTCACGCAAAGAACTGGGGGAGCTTCCTTACGTTCACGATTTGGCTGTGGGTGAATTTCATTTTTATGGATTTTACTATGGGTAGTTCTCTTCAGGTTGTGGGTCTAGGCAAGTGAATTCACCTCCATGCAGGTTGCATTCCCTTCCTCACACAGCTGATAAATTGTTGCTGGATTCCCCATGAATTTTGAGTTGCTGTGGGTTCTTATCGAGTTGTTTTGGCCACGATAGGGCCAAGAATGACTATGGAATCAAATTGCTTAGTCTGAGCTGTGTATTACCCAATTTTCCATTCCGGTTTTTTTTGGTGGTGTTTTCCTCTAAACCCTAGAGTTGTGAATTGTTATGCTGGTTGTTTTGTTTTGTGTACACAGGATATTGGTCTTTGGACTGTGTAGGAGTGGAAAGGAGTCTTCTTGATAAACCTAGTGTTTTGCAGGAGCCTCATAGACACAGCTAGAGGGTTGGCTCTCTTCTCTACACCCCCTAAATAGCACTGGAAGGGAAGTCATGTCCCCAGGGACTGTGCAACAGAGAAGGGAATGATTCCTTGTGTTGGGTTTGTGTGGATGTCTTAGGAGTCAAGCTAGTTCTGGTGAAGGCATCCTTAGCTCTTTAGTGAGCCCACTAGCTTAGAAGACAGTGCTTCCATCTCCTGATAACCTGATAAAACCACATTGTTGGCTTGGTTATGTGTTGTTGTGTACTCTTGGTATGATAAACCCAAACATAGCTTTGGCTTGACTGAGTTTTGACTTATCTTTGGATATGTGTGAGCCTGCTTAGTTTCCTTTTCCTTGGGGAATCATGTCCAGCTCGGGGGTGGAAGTGTTTCTGATAGATTAAGGAGCACACTGGCCTATGGTTGGGTGAAATGTTGCAATGACATAGCTGGTTGCAGTGCATTCTTCTTCATAAGATAAGTATTCTTGTGTTTAAATCCTTGCAATTACATTTGATAATGAATTACAATGAACATGCTGAATGCTTGAATGTATGGTTTTTCTTCCACTGTATGGTAATAATGTATGCATATTTTAGTTCAAAGCATTTCAACTTTTATGTGTATGTTCATGGGACTAGTAGCCCGGATTGATAGTATGTGGGTAGCATCGTCTTCACCTGTCGGAGGGTTGGGGATGTTACACTCCTATGCTCTATACACAAGTGAGTAGGTGTGTTCAAATGAGGAACACAACTCCTTTATTTATACTCTTTTTGTCACTTGAATTTTACCCTAGCAACTCGAACCCAACAAACTTACGGGGCCAACTTTCCCTAGGAAGACACAAGACAATATTTTATTATATTTAAGAGGGTACTATTGACTCGACTTACAATGGAGGTTATACTTCATGAATATATGATGACCAAATACAATAGTAAGATCTCGACGAAGGAATAAGACATCTCCCATGGGTTACATTAGTAAAATACATTTAGAATATTCTTTGAAGTTACAATATTTCAACACTCCCCCTTAACGAGAAGAGTATTCTACTGACAACAACATCATGAAGTGTAGGACCACAAAGAGAGTGTATGCAACAACATGAAGGTGATACATCTATGCATCATTGGAAGTTTTCAACATTCATTAGTAACTGGAGAAATTACTGAACATATTCAGTTATGGAACATCATCTTTGACAACACCAAGTCTTTATCTTTGATCTTTATCTTCTGTGGCACTTGACCACTTGATCCTTTGCAGCAACACTTGATCAGTCTTCATATGATCTTTATCTTCTGTGGCACTCGATCACTTGATCCTCTATAGCACTCTATCACTCGATCCTTTGTATCACTTGATCACTTGATCCTTTGCAGCGCTCGATCACTCTATCCTTTGCATCACTCGATCACTCAATCATTTGAAACATTCGATCACTCAATGCTTTGAGACACTCGATCACTCAATCCTTTGTAGCATTTGATCACTCGATCCTTTGTAGCATTCGATCACTCGATCCACATCATTATCTGCATCCATACTTTATATTTTGATCAATACTGTTATCGTCTGTATTCGTACTTGATCTGTCGATCAGTAACATCGTCTGAAGCATCATAACTTGCAACACACATGATTCAATAATGGGATGATCAATACCTATCACTTTTGGATAGAGGTACAATGATGATGTAATCCTTACTCACATATGGGATGGTCAATCCCTCTCACTTTAGGACACAAGTCCAAGGATGAGGCAATCCTAACCCAATTATGGGATGGTCAATCCCTCTCACTTTAGGACATAAGTCCAAGGATGATACAATCATGATCCACTTACAGGATAGTCAATCCCTCACACTTTAGGACATAAGTCCAAGGATGATGCAACCTTGAGCCACTTACGGGATGGTCAATCCCTCTCTCTGTAGGACATAATTCCAAGGATGATGCAATCCTGTCACTTCACAGAGACAAAATTATAGGGATCAGTTTTGGACTAATGTCCAGGGATGATACAATCCCACTGCAAAATCATCAACCTACTCCCCCTTTCGAGGGGGTTCCACATCATCAACATGCTCCCCCTTTTTTGAGGAGGTTCCATATCACAAACCTTCTCCCCCTTTCCAAGGAGGGTCCATATCATCATTCCTCATTGCAAGGAAAGTCTATAACATCATAATCATTGTTCCTCCTTACGAGGAAGTTCTTTTGGGACTACACCAAGCTTGACACAAAAGTATTCAAACTTTACTCGAGACAGAGGATTGGTTAACACATCAGCAACTTACTCATTGGTACTTGCGTATTGGATCTTTATAGCTCACTTCTATACTATGCACCGTATATAAAAATACTGGATTTCTATGTGCTTTGAATTATCATGGAACATTGGGTTCTCTGTCATATTTACATAACTCTGGTTTTTACATAGAATAATTGTGGTGTCCGGCTCCAGATCAAATAGACCTGACATCAGCTTCTGAAGCCATATGGATTCACAACTAGAAGAACAGGATTTTATATACTCTTCTTTAGCTGTGCTGAGAGAATAACTGGACTTCTTCTTTCTAAACCATGAGATCATGGAGGATCCCATACAATAACATCCACCTAAGGTGCTCTTTATGTTTGAGGAACTTCCTTCCAAATCTAAATCCTTATATCCATACAATATGTAGTCATGATCTCTATCATAGTATATTCCAAATTCTATCATACCTTTAAGGTACCTCATTGCATGCTTTGCAGCTATCAAGTGAACACGTCTAGGTTTAACTAGATACTGACTCAGGGTATTCACATCAAAGCATATATCTGGCCTGGTGTTCGTTAGATACATCATCAAACCAATAATCTATATGTACTCAGTCACATCGACTAAGTCTGATGATTCATTAGACAACAATTTTAGGTTGCTATCCATGGGTGTGGTCATGGATTTACAATCCAACATATCAAATCCTTTTAATATTCCTTCTGGCCTCTACCATACTTCTAGGCCTAGAAAATAGTGCATTAATCCATGATCTTTCATCTCAAATTATTCAGAAAGCTTCTTGTTGCAATCTACAATTTGTCTCTTATTTCCTATCAGAAATAAATCATCCACATATATTACTAATATAGCATGTTCATCATCCATACCATGCTCTAAGATATTTATTTAGTCCATACAGAGGCTTCATCAACTTACATACATAACTTCGTCTGTCTTCGACTTCAAATCCTTGTGTTTGTTCTATGTACACTTCTTCCTCAATACCACAATTTAGGAAGGTTGTCTTCACATCCATCTGGTATATATTCCACTTCATCATGGATGCAAGTTCCATGATGTTCCTGATGGAAGTGTACCTTGCTACTAGCACAAATTTCTCTTCATAGTCAATTCCCTCTTTTTGAGAGAATCTTCTAGCCACAAACCTTTCCTTGTATTTCTCAATTCTCCCATCAGCTCCATGTTTTATCTTGTAGATCCACTTGGAAGATACCACACTCTTTCCTTCGGGTTTGGGTACTATATCCAAAACATAATTCTTCATTATTGATTGGTATTCTTCCGCCATTGCTTCTACCCATTCTTTCTTCTATACAACTTCTTCATAACTAGTAGGTTCTTGATATACATGATCACACATCAAAGCTACATAACTAGAGAATGGCTTTGATCTCTTGCTTATTCTTGTGGAGCCTTCTAGAGCTCCATACTTCTCTATTTCTTGTATGATTTAGCTTACCCAAGTATACTTTCTCTTTCGTGATATGTCCATAGTATGGGGATCCTGAGGTTCTAGCATATCATGGTGTTCTGATGTTTCACTTTCAAGAGAGTGTGAAACTTCTACTTTTCTGGGAGGTACATCCTATTCAAGTATTTCTTGATGTTGATACTTTCAATATATTTTGAGAGATGCTTCTTCATCAAACATTACATCCCTACTAATATCTATGTGATGGAATCCTAAAATGTATATCCTGAAGGCTTTGGAGACTTCACAGTATCCAACAAATATTTCCTTCTTTCCGGAAGGATCCAACTTGGTTCTCTTTTCTTTTGGAATGTGAACATATACTGGACAACCAAATATCTTGATATGGCTCACTTCAGGCTTCTTTCCTGTGTACATTTCTTCAGGGGTTTTGAATACAAGGGCACTATGAGATAATCTATTCTACACATAAACTATTTTTCTTGTTTCTTCAACCAATAGATGCATAGGGAGATCTTGATCATGTACAATTGTCTTTACTGCTTCCATAATGGTCCTATTCTTTCTTTTTGTAACACCATTTTTTTGCAGATTGTATGGAGTGGTTAGTTCCCTCTTGATTCCATCTTCTTTGCAAAAGGCCTCAAATTCCTTGAGGTATATTCTCCACCATTGTGTGTTCTGAGTGTCTTGATCCTTATTTATGAATGATTCTCTATTAAGACTTTGAATTCCTTGAATTTTATGAGTACCTCATCCTTTGTTTTCAAGAAATATATCCAAGTCTTTCTTGAATAGTCATCAATAAATGTAACATAATATTCAAAACCACTCAAATATGTGGAGGGAATTGAACCACATACATATGAGTGAATTAGTTCCAATGTACCTTTAGCCTTTGTTTCACTCTTTGGAAATGGATCCTTGATGTTCTTTCCACTTGCACATCCTTTGCAAGTTCCTTCATGATCTATTTTCAAATATGGTAAACATGTTACTACTTTTCTCACATAGGGTAGTGCCTTATAGTTGATGTGATAAATCCTCCTATGACATATTTCACTTGAGCTAGTGGTCTCATGAACAAGTGTTGTTTCCAAATGTCCTTTTAGTTTATATAATCCTCCTTCTTCACCGATGACAACTGCATCTTCAATTGATTTTCCTTTGGGCCACATAAGTACTTTTTCCATCTATAAATGCAACCCTGTACCCTTTATTATCTAATTCTGAGATATAAAGTAAATTCTTTTTCAAAATTGGTACATATAAGACTTCCTTCATCCTCATGGAAGTTCGAGAGTGAAGCTTGTAGCATGCTTCACCAATAACTTTGATAGGATATCGATAGTCATATCCTAAAGATACTTTATGAATAGATTTCTTCTCTTCAAGTCTTGACAAATTTTTCTTCTTTCATGTCATGTGCTTTGAAGCACCACTATCAATAATCCATGTATCTTCTCCAGGTGTCACAGACCTAGAGAGTGTAGAGAATACTACATACTCATCTGCATATTATTCTTTTGCATGTTTTCTTCGGGTTCCTTCTTCTTCTTCTTATTCATCCTCATATTCAGCTAGATGTGCATGATTTATTTTGTTGTTATTCTTCTTATATTCTTCTTTCTTCGATGGACACTCTTTGGCAATGTGTCCTATCTTGTGGCAATTGTAACATTGAAATTGGGAGTAGTATTTTCTCTGATTGTTTTCTTTTCTCCTTTGGAACCTATTGAGAGGTCGATACTCCTTATGGATTACCTTATTGAAGTTATATTGAATTATATCTCTTTTGGTATGGATTTCTAGGGATTCATCATCTTCTTTAAGTATGTCTTCTCTAGGGATTCATTTCTGAAAAAGTAAATTGAATTTTATTTTACACATTTAATTATGGTACAAGCCTTGTATTTGGATCATCGCCCTCAACTTCCAGAATTCCCATTGTCGGTTCCTCAAATATAAGAACACTTGTTCCTTGATGGCCTTTTGGACCATATCCATGTCTTTATTTCAGGGCTTTATATCCTTTGAAATACTCCAGTAATTATTTATTGGCCATGTAACATTAAGCTCATACCACTTTCTGCTAGCGAAATAATTTTTGACCGCTAATATTTTGTGAAAAAATAATATGTGGACACGTGTTTTGAATTTACATGTCCTAATAAATTATGTCGAGGCCCATATAACATAAAATCACAGCACCTTCCCTCAACGGAATTTTTTAAAACCGTTGATTTGTTTCGAAAACTAAGGATGCATCAAAACGTGTTTTAAGTTTACACATCCACAAAAAATTCCGCTCCACCTCTAACACATTAAATCTTCTGCAACTTAGCCAACAGAATAATGGGAAGCCATTGGATGACACATGACTTGAATCTGCATCATTAATTCATTTTGGGTGCACCATTTTGAATTTGTTCTGATAGATTGTTCAGTGCCATGGATACAATCAGGCGCTAAATAAAAAATTCTTGAAGAATTATAATGTCTCGCTGAAAATTGCAGTATAGAACTAGCCTAAAGATATAACGCCGGCAATGCGTATCTGAAAATTTGGGCTTGAATTGTGTGGTTCAGGAGGGCATATGATAAGAAGATCAAACCAGTTCTTGTTTGAATGTGCTATTCTTGTTGAATGTGCCATATTTTAACAATATACAGAGATGGAAATATGTTTATGAAGATTAAGTGGGCAGCGTAATAAGCTAAGATTCTAGATTGTGTAATCCAAGTTCAAACAGTATCGTGGAGTGAAAAATTGGTAAATTAGCGTGGGTATTACAGTATTACCCCTCAAAGCATTCCACATTGTAAGCTTATAAATCGACACCTTCATCAAGGCCACTAGAGTTCATCAATACATTTGAGTCGATCTGCTTGTTCTACTTTTCCCCTTCTTCTTGACTCAAACTCTTGGAACCCTTCCATCTGCTGGAATTGTTCCATGGAAATCGGATTCTCATGAAACAAGATACTCTGTAATGATGTGCAGTCTTTGAGAAAATTTTGAGGAAGTTGCTTCACATTTTTGTACACATTCAGTTGCACCAAATTGCGTAAGCTCCCTATTGTCTCTGGAAAATATATTAACGAGTTGTCTTATACAAATAACCTCTAAATACGAGAAAGTAAACCTAATTCATTAGGTAAGGTTGTTAGTTGATTATCATCAATGGAAATCATCTGTAGTGACTGAAGCTTTCCCGGAGTATCCATACATAGAACTCACCATTACCAAAACCGGCTTGAGATCTACAGTATACTGAAACAAATCATCTTCTTATGGCCAACTGGGCTCTCCTTCTTAACATCAATGTTTGCAACCTATGTATCACATGCATGAATAAGATTCTTGTATTCTCCATAAGCTTCCTTACAACCATGATAACCTCCTTGAACTTTGCGTTCTGATATTTCATTAACTACTTCTTTATTTGCACTGTGCCCTTATATTTTGTTTCTTTTTGCGATGGGGATATTATCCCACATGCACCATGTAAATGATCTTTTCATGGTTTATATGCTTTGTTGGTTTCCACTTATATCAAGGTATAATACATACTTAATGAATCTTGCAGGATCCTCCATATGATTTGGTACTTGGCCTTCAATTTAAACATTGGGCTAAGCCCGATATTTTTACATTTTTTGCCCAAAGAATCATTACCAATCAAGCAACTCCTTTGCTTGCAAGAATTTGGAAAAATTTAATAAATTATCAAACAAGCAAACTGCTGCCAAATTACCAACGAAACTTAGAAATATATACGGTCATATCGCCAACTCCTGCAAGAGTAAAATAGCGCTGACAACTCACTCTAATTGGGGATTCTATCCTCCCTGCGAGGTAGCAAAGAACTCGTAGACCAAGTGCCTGATCCATTGAGTTGTTCCCAATCTTTCCTGAAAGATTTAACTTGCTCTAATATATAACCATCAACTGAACCAATGTTGCAAACAAATCCCAGTCAGTAATCTGTAACCCGTTACCAAACCTTCAGCTGAAGACTAAAACCAACTGTAAACTGCAAATTTGAACTTGAAACTTCAAAAACTGAAACTCATACCGAAAACCAAACTAAAATTGTTAAAAAAAATGCTCACCATGTCAAGCTTATTCACACACTCCTACCTACCCTACTTCAATGAGAACCAATGCCCAATCAAGTAAACTCAGATTTCCAATGAATCCAACCAAATAATTGATCCAATGAACGAACTTCCTCATCATGCTTGATCAAAATCAGAACATAAGAACATACTAATAGAAAATAATGGTAATGAATTCAATATTTGTGGCGAAAAATCAACCAACTATCCCAAATGAAAATTCTCTCCATATATTTGGCCATTGGGTCATAAAAAACATGACAAACCTCAAAACAATTTGTCATTTGCTGACAAGGATGCTCAAACTATAACTTCTCTTGCACATTGTCAAACTGTTTTTCAAAAGAACCTTGAAGAGTGTGTTTATGACAATTTTTAAATGAAAAATCAACAACTTCGTTTAAAATTTCTGAATTTACAACTTGATTATTTTCATGTGTTTCAAAATAACTATCATTATGTTTTTCAAAAGAATCAAGCCAAGTAAATTCTTCTTGACATATAAATTTTGAATTTGAAATATATGAAGAAACATTCCATTGAGAACCCTCATCTTCTTCTTGGTGATTTAATTTCTCATTGTAAATTGTTGTTTCTTTCATATGATGGGACTGATTACATGATTGCTCTTATTTCACATTATCCATTTCTAAAAGTGCTATATCTTCATCCATAATCTCAAATTTTTGTTTTTGATTAGAGACTCTAAATATTTGTTTCAGAAATTCAAATGAAGAAAAACACAAAGGCAAACAATTACCTTCAGCTTGCTTACTATCCACCTTGTTTTCAGAATTATGATCATGGATTACAATCTTATTTTATTTAATAAATGGCTACGAACTTGCAATATTTTCAGCTGGTTGTTTACGTACATTATCCAAATAGTCATCCTCATACTCATCATATATAGGTATGCTGAAATCTTCTTGAAAACAATCAATAACAGAATTTGCAGCGGGTTAATTGCAATTTCCATAAAACAAATTATTATAACACTCTTCCTGTACATCACTAGATTTATCAGGTTCTTGCTCACCAAAAGAAGGATTGAAATTCGGAGCCAAATCTTATTGTTCATGTTGTTCTTCCAACTCTAATTCCTTTTCAAATCTATCATCACTCTCTTGATTTGAAACTTTTCTAGACATTCTTAGATTATCTTCAACCTCTAAGGAATCAATGAACATATGATGCAAGGTGATTGAGTTTGTTTCCAAAAGAAGTAAGGACAACTTTGAAGGAACACTAGATGCATAATATAGTTTATCAACATCTTCTAGTGGTTGAATTTATTTTGGCATGTTATAATAAAAGCTTGCAAACCTTCCATTGAAACTTGACATGGTTTCATCTTCTTGTTTTTTCATAGAATAAAATTATGAAAGAATTTGGTCCATTGATCTCCTCTTACCCCCATAACTTCAAAAATATATCAGAAAATTCTTCCGATGTCTTGATAGATTAGGCTATAAATGTTTAAACCATTATTTAACATCTCCTTGTAAATATTGAGAAAAACTCTCATACAAACATCATCATGCTCAATTTCAAAAACATCAATGAAATTCTAAAAAGCTTGAAGATGTTTCTTAGTTGTAAGTTTATTAGGTTCCCCATCAAATATATGAAGGTATTTATAGTGTTTGATAGGAAAATAATGAAGGATATGAGGTAATCCAAGTGGTCTATACCGATTTTTGATATTGGATGAATTAAAGTCACGTGGAAAGCGTATAGTATCGACTTTGGTATCATGAGGTTCACACGACTAATCATTGTTCTTATGCAATTCGAATGATGGATCTTTGTAATAATAAAATGTACAGGATTGAGACATCATTTCAGTTTGTAAAGAAGAATATACAGGAGTGAATCCATGGTCTTGTTTTGAGTGCAATAAAAAATGGAAAATTGTTTTAACAAGCTCAGGAATGGATGGGAAATAATTGACAAGAAAGGATAGAATATCTTGGAGAAAATTGAAACTTGAGTACCTGATGTTTTCACCATGTCTTTCCATAGATATAAAATGAGCTCATTCCCCAGTAGAGTCTGTAAATCTTCTTTGAAAACTTGATTTCTGGATCTTCCTGCCAGTGGAGTAACCAAAATGACTGAAATATGGATTCTTTGAGAATGGAGTCGCCAGGTGAAAAATGTACATCCTACTTGATGTCTGACTGTTGTTCACCATCAACAGTCAAATATGAAACTTTTTCTTTCATACCCAGGGAATATTGATCTTTCGTTCCCCGGAAATTAAGCCAATATGTTAGCACTCAGATTCTCCTTGGGCTATATCAAGGAAACCCCAAGGTAACCACAAAACCACTTTAAATTGTATTATGACCTTATACAGTCAAAGAGGGATATCTCAATGATTTTAAAGCCTTCTCACTCAGGATGTTCAATCAATAACACTCAGAAGGTCATATTTTTGATAGGGGAAATTTGTTTATAAATATTTGGTAGGACAAACTTGAAAGAGACCATTGGGAAATGGCGCCAATAATCCGATATTGGTTTGAGCTGCAAGAGGTTGGGGTTTGAAAATAATCATGGAAAAAGGCAAGGTAGACACCATTTCTTTAGTGTTGAGGAATTTTCATGTTTATTAGAAAACAAAGGAAGACAATACATTTAAACAGAACACCTAAATAGGGTGAGTTCTGTAAAAACTTTAGCAGAAATTGTTTAAAAATATTTGAACTAATGAACCTAGAGCATCAAAGATGAATCCTGGTTCATAAAACTATTGTTCAAACATGAAAGAAGATACAAAATAGAATGGTAAACTGGAAAAACAATCACATAGAATATCACTTACTGGGAAAAGTGTTGGCACAAGAATATCTGTCATAGAAAGTTTTCAACATTTCTTCTCTACAACTTTATTCATCTTCAGAAATTGAAACTATTGCAATGAAAGAGCCTGTTCGCTCTTGAAATTACAACCCTAAATATATATATTACATATATTTATATAATAAAACCTACATCTACTTAGTGTTAATTTAGAAATATAACTACATTCCCAGAATAGAAACAGTTACAAGTAGAAAGACATGTTTAACTAGTTTCCTCCTTTTTAGGAGGTGGATTCCTGAAAAATAGGATTCAAATCCGCACCTGCATATCTCAAATGGTAATATTTGTGTAAACACTGAGAGAGGTTTTTGTAACTAAATTTGTTCTTGTCAAAAGCCATGTTTCCATGTTTCTATATTCTCTTCCATCTCCTCAGAATATGTATTTGAAATCAATGACTCAAAAAGGAATTTGAAATTCTGGAAAAAGGTGATGAAAGATCACTTCTATTCTCCCAAACTGTAACACCTATTAAGAAACTAAAAGAGGGTTTTGTTCATGATTATGTGCTGAAGAAAATTCTCCTTTGGTTTTTTAAAATTCCTTCCCATTTATCTAAAAAAGTTGTTTGAACTTACTGACTTAAACAATCATTTCTAGAAAATGAAGCTTCTTCCCCTGTTTCAGTTGACATTTGATACTTTGTTTGTGTGGATGTTCTTGATGCTGAATCTGCCCCTTACATATTTTATTAATAAATACCATATCCACTACCTTGTGTAAACTTCTCCTTCTTCAAACTCATCTGGTAGAGGTGTCATTCCAACTGATTCCGGAGATGAAACATGTTTGATTGCCATAACATTTATTATGACAATATTTGAGATAAGCTATTAATTAACTGAAACATTCATGCCCCAAAGTTCCCAAATTTTGCATACATGCACAATCAATTCTTAATCATCCTCCTCATCCATTGTTCTTCTTCTCATCCTATCTTTCCAATTTTTAATTCATTAAATCACTTGCAATTAAACCAATTTTTCTGAAATAGTAAATTGAATTTGAATTTACCAATTCAATTATCGTACAAGCCCTGTATTTGGAACATCACCCTCAAGTTCAAGAATTCCAATTGTCTATTCCTCAAATATAAGAACAATCATTCCTCGATGGCCTTTTGGACCATATGTGCGTCTTGCTTTCATGGCTTTATATCCTTTGAAATACTCCAATAATTCTTTATTTCCCATGTAACATTAAACTCATACCACTTTTTGCAAGTGGAATAAGTTTTGACCACTGATATTTTTTGTGAAACAATAATATGTGGACACGTGTTTTGAATTTACATGCCCTAACAAATTCCGGTGAGGCCCATATAAAATAAACCCACAACACCTTCCCCTAGTGGAACTATTTAGAACTTTTGATTTGTTTGGCCAACTAAGGATGCAGCAACATGTGTTTTCAGTTTACACATTTGCATAAAATTCAGCTCCACCTATAAAACATTAAATCATTAGCAACTTCGCTAGCGAAATAATGGGCAGTCGTTGGATGATGCATGCCTTGAATCTGCACCATTAACTCATTTTGGGAGTACCATTCTGATTTTCTTCTGATAGATTGTTCAATACCATGGATACAATTAGGCACTGAATCAAAATTTGTTGAAGAATTATAATGTCTTGCTGAAAATTGCAGTATAGAACAAGCCAAAAGATATGACTCTGTCAATGCCTATTAGAAAATTTGGGCTTGAATGGTGTGGTTCAGATGGGAATACGCTAAGAAGATCAGAACAATTCTTGTTTGAATGCACTATTCTTGTTGAATGTGCAATATTTTAACAATATATAGAGAGGGTAATATGTTTATTAAGATTAAGTGGGCAGCGGAAATAAGCTAAAATGTTGTACTGCGTAATCCAAGTTCAAATAGTATCGTGGAGTGATAAATCGGTAGCTTAGCATGGGTATTACAATATTACCCCTCAAAACATTCCAGATTGTAATATTATAAATTGACACCTTCATCAAGGCCACCATATTTCATCAATACATTTGAGTCGATCTACATGTTGAATTTTCTGCTTCTTCTTGACTCAAACTCTTGGAACCCTTCCATCTGTTGGAATTGTTACATGGAAATTGGATTCCCATGAAGCAAGATACTTTGTAATGATGTGAAGTCTTTGAGCAAATTTTGAGGAATCTTCTTCACATTGTTGTACACTTTCATCTGCACCAAATTGCGTAAGATCCTTATTGTCTTTGGAAAATATCTTAATGAGTTGTCTAATACAAATAAACTCTCAAGTGGGACAAGTAAACCTAATTCATCAGGTAAGGTTGTAAGTCAATGATCATCAATGGAAATCACTTTAGTGACTGAAGCTTGCCCAAAGTATCCATACATAGAACTTATGATTACCAAAATTGGCTTGAGATCTACAATATATACTGAAACAAATCATCTTCTCATGGCCAACTGGGATCTCCTTCTTAACATCAATGTATGTAACCCCTGTATCACATGCATGAATAAGATTCTTGTATTCCCCATAAGCTTCCTTACCACCATGAGAACCTCCTTGAACTCTGTGATCCGATATTTAATTAACTACTTCTTTATTAGCATTGTGCCCCTATATATTTTTTTCTTTTTATGATGGGGATATTATCCTACATGCACCATGTAGATCACCTCTTCATGGTTTATATGCTTTGATGGTTCCACTTATATAAAGGCATAATACATACTTAATGAATCTTGTGGGATCCTCCATATGACTTGGTACCTGTCCTTCAATTTAAACATTGGGCTTGGCCCAATATTTTTAAAGTAAGCTTAAAAGAAAATTTGGCTTTAATAACCAAAAACATAATAACCCAAAAATATAAAATTGACTTGGAAAATCAAATTTTTTATTTTTTATATAATAAGAAAAACCCTAGGCCAAATGTTTCTTGGAACAACATTTACTCACCAAATTTACATTTTTTTCCCAAAGAATCATTACCAAACAAGCAATGCCTTTGCTTGTGAGATTTGGAAAAATTTAATAAATTATTAAACAAGCAAACTCAGAGCTTCCAAATTACCAACAAAACTTTGAAATATATATGGTCATATCGTTAACTCCTGCAAGAGTAAAATAAAGCTAACATGAGAGCTGCATGAGTTCTTTCATGTGGTTCAACCCTTTTTCAGCATCATCCTTGAAGGTGTTGACTGTGAGGTTCATGTATTCCCCAAATCTTTTCCATTCACTCATTAACCTGGAAAAAATAAATTTCGTACTCCAGTAGTTGGAGATGGTGACTTCATGCCCCAACCTGAGCTTAAATTCTCCATAAATCACTTCCTCCATGGCCATGATGGAGTTACGAATGTGAGTAGGAGTTTCATCCTAGAAGAGAGACTCCCAATATGCCTCATGCTTGGATTTTCCCAACAAATACATCATTGAGGAGGAAAGAGTTGTCACATCCCCTCCCCTCATCTCACCGAGAGAGAGAGAGAGGAGGTGACTTCACACTACTTCTCTGTCTAACAGACTGGGAATTCTAGCCCCATGAACATAATAATAAAACACATTGAACATAAAATTATACACAGATGCATAATACATGCAAATACACAGTAGAAGCAAATATCATTGAACGCATTCATCATGTTCATAATAACTCATAAAAAAAATACATTGTTGAGTTAAATACAAGAAATACTTATCTTGAAAAGGATTTTTCCTACAACCAACTATGTCACTGCAACGTTCCACCCAACCATAGGCCAGTGTGCTCATCAATCACTCAGCACCACTTCCACCCCTGAGCTAGGAATAATTTCCACAAGGAACTAGGGAACAACAGGTTCACACATATCCATATACACATCAAAAATCATCCAAGAAAAACACAGTTGGGTTTATTAGGTTTCTAAGGAAGTGGAAAGAAGAATTACCAAGCTAGTGAGCTCAACCACAGAGCTATGGGAACCTACACAAGATCTGGCTTGGCCTCCAAAATTCCTACACACCCAACACAAGGAAGTATCTCCTTCTTTGGTACATATTTCCTTAGGCCATACCTTCCCTTCTAGTGCTCTTCAAGGTGTGCATAGAAGACTAACCAGCCTCTATTGATCTCTCTATGAGGTCCCTCTCTTCACTAGCTTTATCAATCCAATTCTGGCCTCTTCCACTCCTAACGGTTCAGACCAAAGCAAGGATTTACATAACCACAAAACATGAGTGTTGGGTATGGAAAAAACGTCCCGGGAACCAAAATCGAAAATGGTAGATTGGGGAAAAACAACCTAGGTGAGCAAATCATTTTAGGAAACATTTAATGGCTTCACAGAGGGGAAAAATGACCTCTACATGTCCCCAATTCATGGATTCAAATTTAGAAAAATGTCTATGGGAATTACAGGAGAGAAAATGATCTCCCTAAACCCACAAATCATGAATATCTACTGTCCATTCACTCAACAATAACAAAAATGGATTTCTGGGCATGAAGGAATGAGGAAACGATAGAAAAATGTGAAGGTAAAAGCACAACAAGATTCAACTGCGTGAGGTAAATGAAGGATGTGAGTGAAAAATGGGATGGACATGCATTTCCCAACATTTGATTGCCCCATAAGTTAAAAACACATTTTCCAAAAATTGATGGCTTCTCCAATTCGAATTTGACTGCCATACTCTTCCCATCTCAAGGCATTAACTACCTCAACCAATATCTAGAAGAGATAAATGATTGGGCACAAAAGACAAAATGGGTAGTTGACAGCTTTATGGGTTCTCACTTTGACATTTGGCTTTACCCTATTGGCTCAAGGGTTAATTGAATATTTCCCTCCCTATTTCTTGTGAAATCATTCCCTGTCTCTTTAATGTTGCGTTGACATAGCTTGTTGTGGGTATTTTTATTAATTTGCATATTTACATGATGTCCAAAAAATATAACCAAAACCATATGCATCGATTTTACTGGTCAATACATAAAATGCTAAATCCATGGTGGGGCCTTGGCCTTGAACTTCACACCATAATTTAATAACACTATTTACATCATTTACAATTTAATGCAATTGGGGTCAAAACCAAGGCATTACAAGAGTATGATCGGTGCATTTGTTGTTGACCAAGGCATTCACCAAGGAGGGATCATACTGAAGAAGACTAATACTAGAGCCAATGCACTAAGGACTAAAACTAGAGCCAACACACTGAGGTTTCAGTGTCATGACTCTGTTAACAAGACGGAGCTCTGGGCCACAATTTGTATATCCCGCACTTGAGTATCGATGAGACATCCATTGGTCTCCAGGCCAAATGAAATGGATCATTTCGCAGGGATCAAGATGGTCTGACTGGTGCAAAGTAGAAGTGATGCTAACCAAGTTACATCTGGTGCATATCTGATGGGTAACAGGAGGAAGATATTTCAGAGCACTCCAAGGACACATAGTGATATTTTCCAGACTTTCCAGCAGGTTCATAGCTAAAGCAATGGACATTGTAGTTGAAACCGTCGTTTGAAGTAGCGTGTGAGAGGTCTGCCCACATAGTTGGAGGACGTTGTCATCATATTTAAGCATGGAGGTGGGATGGGGGCCAGTTTCCATATTTCGCAATGCATTCCTGCTCCTCTCTATGTCATATGTCTTCTATATGTTGTCTGTCCTCTTCAACATGAGCACCCGCATCTGGTATGTGTCAGTCTTGCATTGAGATCTAATAACATTTTTCCTTGTCATTAGGCTCGATGTTGTCACCCTAGTGGGAGCAGTGAATTGCATATTTTTGGGTGATTTTATTCACAATAGAGTCATCTAACCTATTGGATTTTCTTCTTACATGATGGAAGATGATCGTAGGGTTTGTCGTGATAATGTTGGTTAAAGTTCTGATTTTTCTCTCCAACCTCCAATTATTGGCCACCTTACTGCCAATTGAGCCCACATGAAGTCGTATGGCCATATTGGTAATGAGAAGAGAGTCTCCTTCCAGGATGAGGGGGTCCAATTCTTGTCGATATCCCAGGTGAGTCCAACCAATAGTCCTTCTAAATCAGTGACATTGTTTGTGGTTATGCCAAGAGAGCCCTAGAAGACTCCATGAATTTCTCCTTCATTGTTTTTGATGGCACCTCCAAAGCCAGCAGGGCCTGAATTTACTTTGGAGACTCTGTCAAAGTTGAGCTTGTAAGTGCCAAGGGGGGGGGGGAGCGAATGGCTGAGAGAGTTCACATTTATTGTCTATGTACTAGCTGGTCCAATGTATTCAAGGATGGCAGTGATTCCCTAGTCATGAAGAATTTTCATTTTATTGTTGTTGGTGGTCATTGTTAGATTTTTATCAATTAATCAATATAATCTTAGGATCTTGTCTGAGTGAATAATATGCACAACAATAATCACAAGAGGCAAGAGACACAAAGAATTTTCCTCGGGAAAACTATAAAGGAGAAAACCTCGCAACTTCCTCAGAGATAGAATGGGCACCAATGGAAGTAGTAAAACCCAAAGACAGAAAAGATGATCTCCATCAGCTGTTCTCTCTCTCACTTGAGTGAGTGTGTGTGTAAAATAGAGAGGCTCACTCTCTATTTATACTAATTTATGACTTGACAATTAGTTACCAGGGTCGGCATCTTCAAGAGAGTCTAATAACCCTAGTGACCCTTAACTATGGAGACTTTTCCCTCCGATCAACAAGGATGGTTAACCTTAAATCAATTGTGGGGTCTATTTCCTTGACTTACAATAGAGAGTTAACCTCATTGAATTTGCATGACTTTATTATATTAATGACTCTCCCAATAGGAACATTGGGGTATAATGAAATACAAATTATTCTCCTAATAGGAACATCGGGGTACAATATAAGATATGCAAGTCAATACATTCCGAAGTTACAAATACATCAACACTCCCTCTTAACTAGGAAGGTATTCTCTTGACACAATTTATCAGTACAAGTATTATTCTCTGGATCATCATCAAAGCTAGATCATCACTAGATCATCATCAAAGCTAGATCATCACTGGATCATCATCAAATATGGATCATCACTGGATCATCATCATCATCATTGCTTCAACTATCTCGATCAACTGGTGCTATCTCTCAATTCTACTCATCATAGGAAGTTCTACAGAGCCAACCCTTTTTCATGCTAGTTGTAGGCCTAGCCTCCATGTAGGTATTCATCTTCTTTAGCACTTATATTTGACCATGGGAGGAACACATCTAGCAACCATGTCAGAAAGGACCGCCCAACACTCACATCTGACCATGGAAGGAACACATCCAACAATCATGTCAGAAAGGCCCAGCACTCACATCTGACCATGGGAGGAACACATCCAACAACCATGTCAAAAAGGCCTAGCACTCATAGCTGACCATGGGAGGAACACATCCAAGAACCATGTCAGAAAGGATCTACACTTACATCTGAACATGGGAGGAACACATCCAAAAACCATGTCAGAAAGGATCTGCACTTACATCTAACCATGGGAGGAACACATCCAACAACCATGTCAGAAAGGATATGCACTTACATTTGACCATGGGAGGAACACATCCAACAACCATGTCAAAAAGGATCTACACTTACATTTGACCAGGGGAGGCCCATCTTGCCACCATGTTAGAAAGGCTCTCGAACTCATCACTTCCTCTTGGAAGGAACCTCGATATGGAGAACACCAAGCTTCTCCATGAAGTATTTGAACTTCATTTTGGCCATTTCTAGCATAGAATCACATCAGGCCTAATTACGTCCAAGGATAACCCATGAGCTTCACCGGGACTATTTACGTCTGAGGAACCTACGAGCTTCACTAGGATTTTATGCTCAGACAACCTGTCTCATCGGCTATGCTAGAACTCCCTCTTTCAAGAGATCTCAATCTAGATCACATATTGGAGCTTCACTACTCCTCTCTACATTATACAAGAAAATGCAAGTCAAATCAATCAAATCAAATAGTAGTTTTCAAAAAGAAACATACTACTGTTAGAAAACAGGACCACAGAACAATAACATATATACAGTTAAATCAATAAAAAAGATGAAAAACACATTAAAACATTACAGAGAGACACAGATATAACGTGGTTCACCCAAATGATGGGCTACATCCACAAAGAAATTTGCCAGTCCTTTTATTATAGTCCAGAAAGATGAAGGGATACACCCTGCAGCAAAACCGCTGCACTTCCTCTTCATGAATCACAGTCTCTCTTCCAGTACAATACAATACCATATCTAATCGATTTACAATGCTCTCTTTTATAGGGGAAATACCATGGGAAAATTTCTAGGGTTAACCCAATACCATGGGTCCGCAATACTGTTGGCCAACACACATCCCCAAAAAAAAATTCGGGGGCTTCGCCCCCGAACCCCCATTTTCTTAGGGGAGCTACCCCCAAACCCCCTTTTTTGGGGCATTTCCTCAAACCCCAAGGCAAGGGGAATGAGTGTACAGTACTCCTGGGTTACAATCACAACTGAATAATATCTATGGATCTGGAAGATTAGGCTCCACAACCAACAATCTCCCACTTGGAGACTAATCACAACAACTCCACCGCTACTGCACCTGCTGGACCTTGGACTTGGCAAATTTCTTCTTTTCACCTTCATGCTTTAAGGCCAACAGAAACCGAGCAGGAACTCAGTTTCTCTCTGGTTACTCCCTTTGTCAACATGTCTGCAGGATTCTGGCTAGTGTGAATCTTTTCCAGTTTTAACAGATCTTCATCTATACCATATCTTATGAAGTGGTACTTGAGTTCTATATGTTTAGTCCTCGAATGAAAAGATGAGTTCTTTGCAAGATGAATGGCACTCTTCCTGTCACTGTACAACCTACTATTCTCGTGTTTCTTACCCAATTCTTCCATGAACCTCTACAACCAAATCATCTCCTTACTAGCCTCTGTAGCAGAAACATACTCTGCTTCCATTGTTGAAAGTGCAATAACCTGTTGCAGTTTTGAAATCCAACTTACCGCTGTTCCACCTACAGTGAACACATACCCTGTGGTGCTCCTCCTGTTGTCTTTATCACCAGCCATATTTGCATCAACATATCCCTGTAGAACAGTGTCTGAACCTCCAAAACATAATGCATGAGAAGTGGTACCTCTCAAATACCTGAGAATCCATTGTACTGCTTTCCAATGCTATTTACCTGGAGTATTCATATACCTGCTCACAACTCCCACTGCATGTGCAATATCTGGTCTTGTGCACACCATGGCATACATCAAGCTCCCAACTGCTGATGAATAGGGAATCTTGGACATGTAATCTATCTCTTCCTATGTCTCTGGACACATATGCTTGCTTAGTTTGAAATGTCTTACCAAAGGTGTGCTGACTGGTTTTGCATTCTGCATTCTAAACCTTTGCAACACCTTTTCTATGGACTCACCTTGAGACAATGTCAATTTGTGATTTTTCCTATCTCTTGTTATTCTCATACCAAGGATTTGCTTTGCAGCACCCAAATCCTTCATCTCAAATGATTTAGCTAGTTTCCTTTTGAGCACATTTATATCCTGTATGTTAGACCCTGCAACAAGCATGTCATCCACATACAATAACAAGATAATATATCTTCCATTATCTAGCCTCTTGAAATAAACACAGTGGTCAGAATGACATCTATCATAACCTTGTTCTATCATAAACTTATCAAATTTTAAATACCACTGCCTTGGATCTTGCTTCAGGCATACAAGCTCTTCTTCAACCTACAAACCAAATTCTCCTTCCCTTTGACCTCATACCCTTGTGGCTGCTGCATATAAATCTCTTCCTCCAAATCCCCATGGAGAAAGGCTGTTTTTACATCTAATTGTTCAAGATGCAAATCTTCTACCACCACTAGACTTAAAATAGTTCTAATTGAAGTCATTTTAACAATAGGAGAAAATATTTCATCAAAGTATATACCTTTCTTTTGTGCAAACCTCTTTACAACAAGTCTAGCCTTGTACCGCTTCTTTCCTCCATCTTCTTCCTTCAACCTTTAAACCCATATATTCTGCAATACCCTTTTTTCTGTAGGCAACTTAACTAGATCCCAAGTCTGGTTTCTTACCAATGAGTCCATCTCCTCATCCATGCCTTGCTCCCACTTCTTTCTAGTTTCTACCTGCATTGCTTCTTCAAAACATTCTGGCTCACTAGAATCAGTCATCAATAAATAATACAGTGAAGGAGAGAATCGTTCAAGGGGTCTACTTAACCTGGTAGACTTTCTTACAGTTGCAGGAGTTTCAGGTACCTGCTGTTGCTCTTGATTTTATGGTGCTTTTGGAACTTCATTTTCTTTGATTTCATCAAGCACTGTGTACTCTGTGTTTTCCTTTTATTCTTTCTTTCCTTGCAACTGATCTTTGTACATGACCTTTTCATTGAATACTACATCTCTACTCATAATGATTTTGCGATTTTTAAGATCCCATAAGCGATAACCAAAATCATCAACCCCTTATCCAATAATGGTACATTTCTTGGATTTAGCCTCAAGCTTTGTTCTATCATCTTTATCAATATGGACAAATGATTCACAACCAAAAGTTCTCAGAAATGAGTATTTTACCTGTTTACCTGTCCATGCCTCCTCTAGAATGCCACCATCCAAAGCGCTTAGAGGCCCTCTGTTTATTAAATAAACAGCAGTGTTTACAGCATCAGCCCAAAACAATAAGGGAAACCCTACATGCAATCTCATACACCTTGCACGCTCCATGATCGTTCTGTTCATCCTTTCTGACACACCATTTTCTTGGGGTGTTCCAGGGACTGTCTTCTCTCTATGAATCCCATTGTGTGAACAATAACTGTCAAACTCCTTGCTACAGTACTCACTTCCATTATCAGATCTAAGACATTTCAACCTTTTTCCTGTCTCATTCTCAGCCAAATATTTCCACTTCTTAAAAGTATCAAACACATCAGATTTCTGTCTAATGCAATAAACCCAAGTTTTTCTAGTTGCGTCATCAATAAAAGTAACATAATAATGAGAGACACCAAGATACTGTACCTGAGCTGGTCCCCATACATCTGTATGGACAAGATCTAACTTTTCACTCTTCTTTTGTTTCCCAACCTTGAGAAATCGAACTCTCTTCTGTTTTCCATAAACACAGTTCTCACAAAATTCCAAACTTACCTACTTCAGATCTGGAAGCAGTTTCCTTGAGTGGAGAATTTGCATCCCCTTCTCACTCATGTGGCCAAGCCTATGATGCCACAACGCTGTACCTGTTTCTATGGAAGCTACAGAAATAGACTAATCAGTATTATGAGGACATAAATATAACATACCTATCCTATCTCCTTTTGCAATTACCATTGATCCTTTAGTGACCTTCCACCACATTTTTCCAAACGTAGACAAACAGCCGCCATCTCCCAACTGCCCTGTTGAGATCAGATTTCTTTTCATAGTAGGAATGTGCCTTACATCCTTTAGCAACCAGTCATTTCCATTATTTAGCTTAATCTGTACCTTACCCTTTCCAACAATTTTACATGGTTCATCATCCCCCAATAACACATGCCCAAATCCACCTTGAACATAATCATAAAAGAATTTCCTATGGGGTGTAGCATGACATGAAGCCCATGAATCTACTACCCAGTAATTACTAGTATTATCTAATGCAAGAATCAAAGCATCTTGTAACACATCACCTGCCACATTAGATTCCTGGGTAGTCTCTTTCTGCCTCTCACCTTTCTTCTTTGGTGCTCTGCAGCCTTTCTTTAGATTTCCTTTCTTACCACAGTTCCAGCACTCTATTTTTCTGAATCTAGACTTGGATCTTCCCTTTTTAGACTTGACGCGATTTCTTGGGCTCCTTCCTCTCTTGTTTTGTCTCCCTTTGCTCTCCATGGTCAATGCATTACCTGATGTCTCACTTGTGCTTTTCCTTCGCATTTCCTCGCTAAGAATAACACTAACAACATCATCAAACTTAAGAGTGTTTGAACTAGGGACAGAGTTACTTACAACCATGACCAAGCTATTCCAACTTTCTGGCAATGAGCACAAGATTAGAAGAGCCCTAACCTCATCATCAAAGTTCACTTTTACAGAACTTAACTGATTGGTAAGTGGATTAGACTCATTTAAATGGTCAACAACAGATCCACCTTCCGACATCTTCATATTAAATAAACACTTCATTAAAAATACCTTGTTAGAAGCCGAGGGTTTTTCATAGAGCTTACTCAATGCGCTCATCACACCCTCTGTTGTTTTTTCTTTCGAAATATTGAAGGCCACTGACGAAGCCAGGCACAACCGTATTGTTCCTAGTGCCTTTCTATCAAGAACCTCCCATTCTTCATCCTTCATAGCCGTCGGCTGTTTTGCTTTTCTGCCCAACGGCAGGTACAGATCTTTCTGGTACAGATAGTCCTCCATTTTCATCTTCCATAACTGATAGTTTTGGCCGTTAAATTTCTCGACCCTAAACTTTCCTTCTTCCACCATTTCTCCCACTCGAACCAAGAACCCTTCTTTCCTACAAGTTTACCAACCAAATAAACCTTTTGGCTCTGATACCAATTGTTAGAAAACAGGACCGCAGAGCAATAACAGATATACAGTTAAATCAATAAACAAGATGCAAAACACATTAACACATTACAGAGAGACACAGATATAATGTGGTTCACCCAAACGATGGGCTACATCCACAAAGAAATTTGCCAGTCCTTTTATTACAGTCCAGAAAGATGAACGGATACACCCTGCAGCAAAACCACTGCACTTCCTGTTCAAGCTCTCACAGTCTCTCTTCCAGTACAATACAATACCATATCTAGTTGATTTACAATGCTCTCTTTTATAGGGGAAATACCATGGGAAAAATTCTAGGGTTAACTCAATACCATGGGTCCGCAATATTGTTGGCCAACACACATCCCAAAAAAAAATTTCCCTGAACCCCAATGACACGGGGGCGTTGCCCCAAAACCCCATTTTTCGGGGTGCTGCCCCGAACCCCAAGGCAGGGGGAACGAGTGTACAGTACTCCTGGGTTACAATAACAACTGAATAATATCTTTGGATCTGGAAGATTAGGCTCCACAACCAACATACTACCTCCCAGATAGTCGAGCAAGTGGAAACATATTTTACCTCGGATGTTCTCAGCTCCATGCAGGACTCCTTCCTGTTAAACCAAGAGATCACACCTAATCTCATACTGAAGCAACACCCTGAAGTGCTCTTCCTCTCAATGGAATTTCCTGCCCAATATAAATCCACATAACCATCCAGGTTAATCTTCTGATTCATATCATACTTGAGCCCATACTCAATTGTACCCTTCAGGTACCTCAGAATATGATTTGCAACAATTAGGTGAACATATCTCGGATCCATCAAGAACTGGCTCAAGGTGTTCACAACAAAGAAAATATCTGGTCTCATATCACCAGGTACATCAAGGACCCAATCATCTAATGATACATCCTATCATCAACCGTCTCTGATGAAGCATCACTTAATAGTTTCAAGTTTGATGCCATAGGTGTGGTCATGGCCTTGCAGTCCATCATTCCGAACCTCTTCAGGATCTCTACTACATACTTCCCTTGTCCTAGGGAGATTCCATCTACATTCTGCCACACCTCCATGCCTAGAAAGTAGTGCATCGTGCCCAAGTCCTTCATCTCGAACTCGTCAGCAAGTCTCCTTCTTAAAACTTTAATGACTTCCTATTTTCTTGTCAAGAACAAGTCATCAACATATAATAGGAGCATAACTGGTATTCCACCTTCAACCTTGAAGTAAGGGTTGGAATCCACTTTAATCTCAGTAAAGCCCAGATTCATTAGTAATCTATCTATATTGTCGTACCTTGTCGATTCTCAGAATCCTCTGAAGCAAAGCATCATTCTCCCTCTGCCTTTCATACTCTATGCATTGAAACATTCTGTATTGGAGCGACAAGTAGCTTCCTCTGCTACTAATATTCTATGTATCCATTTAGGGTCACTGGATACCGATATCCTCTATCTAGAACCTTTTCCAAAGCATTAGAGGAAATTTCAACTCAAAATGGGCCTTTTAACTTTGATTCAAATTCCATGTTATCATGTGTTAGCCAATGAAATTGCTTTAAATTTGAAATACCGTATAGGTCTTAAACACTTTTTAAATATAAATCTGGGGATAGGTATCATAAAAAAACTACTTTTTTTGTTTGTATTTATGACATATCTCCCCGTGTTTTTACTCAAATTTAGATCGGGAGAGCTCGTTGGATGCGGAATTAAATTCCACATCCAACGAGTACCCACTTGGCATACTTTTGATAGACCCTGCTACCCGAAAAACAAGAAATACCTGAAAAAACGTGATGATGATGTCATCATCACCACGTTTTTTTAGGTATTTCTTTTTTTAGGGTAGCGAGGCCTATCAAAAGTATGCTGAGTGGGTACTCGTTGGATGCGTAATTTAATTATGCATCCAATGAGCTCTCCTGATTGAAAATTGAGTAAAAACACGGGGAGATATGTCAAAAATACAAACAAAAAAGTAGTTTTTTTCTTTTCTTCCTCCAAAATTAATAAATATTATTTTATTATTTTAACTATTATTTTATTAATTCTTTTTAGGAGGCCCATTTTGAGTTGAAATTTCCTCTAATTTCTTCTCACACCCATCTGTGAGCTTGTCGTCCTCTATAGGATTTCATCTTCAACCTTGTAGCAAAGGTTAAGATCTTCATCACTCTAGGTGATCTTCAATCTCTTCATGTATGTGTTATCCCATGGGTGCCTTCTTTAATTTGCACACATGGCCTTGCTCATACAAGGCCTTCTTTAATTTGCACACATGAGTCTTCATGTCATGTGTCTTAACTTTTAGTGGCTGCAAATTTATTTTCGTAGTCTATACCTTCTTTCTGTGAGAAGCCTCATGCTATGAATCTTTCCTTGTCTCCCACATACTTCTCTTCAGGTCGACACTGCATCTTAGACATCATTCTTCTTGAATTGGTACTTTCCTTCCCTTTCTTCTTGGCTAATTCTTCATACCTGGAAGGCTCTGCATCAATGATGTCTCTCAATAGTGTCACATAACTACACTGTGTTTGAGGCCTCTTGAAGTATCGTCATACTATTCTTCATTTTGGATTACTTTTTCAACTGTCGTCACTTGTTCTTTGGAACAAGTCTCATCCTTCTTTTGTAGGTGATTGTACGCAATCTTTCCTACAAGTCAAATGCATTAGTTGTATGGTTAGAAACATTTCATAAGGTATATTCATAATGAAAAATTCTTTTGCATCAAGATATAATCATGCAACTATTTTATCCAATACAACATTCATCCATATCTTACGGAAAATTTCTAGATTCCTCCCATCTCTACCAGGGCAGCATTGAGATTGTGCACTAATCCAATATGTCAGCAAAGAGGTTTCATTATAGATAAGTAGCGATGGAGAGTTGTATAGCACCATGGGCTACTTACCCATCATATGCATATTAGTAGTATACTTTCATTAATGCAAAAATTCTATGATGCATAACACATCAATTGAATATAAACAAATGCATAATAAAATAACGTCATGAAATGACAATTGAATACTTATCTTTATTTTTTTTGTGGGTAGACTCCTTCTTGAGCCTTCAGCTTCATCATCTTCTTCATTCATAACAACATCATTTCTTATCCAAATGCTAATATGAATAAGAGGTTCTTCAAGAGTTGAGTCCTCCATATTCTTCATCACTTGAGGGATCTTCTTTGGATCATGAGAGCTTGATATTTAGTTGATACCATCTTCTCTTTCTCTTATTATGAGCTGAGCTTCTTCTTGTGTGCACTCTTCCCAGAGTCTGTTGAAATTAATCAATTCCTTCTAGCACACATTCCTCGAATGAATGAATCCCATGAACCTGGGAGGCCATTCAAGGTGGTTATAATAGTATCTTATTCTTCTTTGACTGCTTTGTCATAGCATCGAACATTTCCTTTTGGTATCTTTAGGGATGACACATGAGGGATGAGATGAGCTTTAATAGAATCTGCAATGATTCTCTTGGCTCTATCCTTAGCCTCATCTCCCTTTATCTACTAGACCTTTCTTACTGAAATACTGATCCAAGTCAATTTCTTGAAGGATCACAGAGTTCCTACACTTCATCCGATTTATATTATTTTCTTCAAATAGCTTGGTCAAAGAATCAAACATATCCTTAGGTGTCTTAAGGGAATACACTTGTCGTATAAGGTTATGGAATCACCAATAATCCTCTTGGCCTTGACCAAGTTCTTCTTGTGTAAGGCTTTAGCCTCATCTCCCTCTGGAACTGGAACCTCTCCACTTATGTAGGTGTCCAATTCATTTTCTTTAAGAACCAGTGAAAACTTATACTTCCATGTTCAAAAGTGTTTAGCTTCACCAAGATTTTCATCAAACTGGTGAGATAGATCATTTTGAAATGAGAAACTCAAATGCAAATAGCAAAATATTATATCTTACTGATTTGAGGTGTCTATCCTAGTTCCGGATCTGACTGAATTAGGGTTTGTCAGAAAAACCCTAATTTTCAAAATGTGAAATCTTTTAGATCTAATTGGATAGAAATATGGGCCTCTTCAAGGCGAGTTGTCCATTGTACTCATTTTCTGAAAATAGTGGAGGGAAGCTCCTGGAATAGGAATCCCTAGTTTTCCAAATTCTTCTACAGAAATTCCTGATATTGTTTCTATGGTATCTCCAAAAGTATTGTTCTTTTGTGTCTGAAATTTCGTACTGAGGTGGCATCATCCGTCCTCTTTCCAACACCACATGTTTGAGTAGGATTGGTTTCTCCATTTGGGACTTATGAGAGGTTTCCCAAGGTGACTTCTTTTAGGACTGTTCAGCATAGCGAAATTGTACGAACTACCAAGTGTGCTTGTTTCATCATCAGGGTCTGAAACGTTTACCATAGAAATTATAGTCTATACCCTACTTGGAAAATCTTGCAAAATTTTATTTGGACCTTCGTATCCTGAGATATATAAATTCTCCCTAGGTGTACTATTTAGGGTTAAATCCTGGAAGAGGCTAGAACTGTGATTTAGAGGAACCATATCTCCCAGAATATAGGGAATTTGAGGATGAAATTTTTACACATGGTACATCAGGATTTTATCTTCATCCTATGAAATTTTGGCCCCTAAGACTTCTTCAATCCCGAGATATAGCGAATGTACCAAAGCTACTCGTTTTAGTATTTTAGGGTTTTTCAGGCCCAGGGTCAAACCAGGGTTTAACTTTCCCAGAGTTTTACCGAACCAAAAATATTGACCTTAGTCTCTAAACTTCGATTTTTATGAGGAGAGAGTTCCTATGCTAGGCTCACTAAAAAATTACTCTTCTATAAAAATCCCTAATTTCTCGCGACAAAAACTGAAAATGCCCGGAATCAAATTCTGCTTCAACAGAAAGATGCACCCTTCAATGGAGAGTTATCCTAGCCTCCTTTTACTGATGGATTGTGGAGAGAGACCCAAAAAGTAAGAAGCCCTAGCTTCTATAGCTACACAGTGTCTTCTTCTCAGGTTAGCTTTGATACCATGTTATATTTTTATCAATTAAGCAATATGATCTTAAGATCTTATCTGAGAGAATAACATGCACGACAATTATTACAAGAGACAAGAGACACAAAGAATTTTTCTTGGGGAAACCATAAAAGAGAAAACCCCGCAACTTCCTTAGAGATAGAATGAGCTCCAATGGTAGCAGTAAAACCTAAAGATAGAAAATATGATCTCCAACAGCTGTTCTCTCTCTCACTTGTGTGAGCACTTCCTCTCTCACTCATGTGCCTTAGTTGAGTGAGTGTGTGTGTAAAATAGAGAGGCTCACTCTCTATTTATACTAATTTTTGACTTGACAATTAATTACCTGGCCCGACATCTTTAGGAGAGTCTAATAACCCTAGTTCCCCTCAACTTTGGGGACTTTTCCCTTCGATTAACAAGGAGGGTTAACCTTAACTCAATTGTGGGGTCTATTGCCCCGAATTACAATGGAGGGTTAACCTCATTGACTTTGCATGACTTTATTATATTAATGACTCTCCCGATAGGAACATCGGGGTACAATGAAATACAAATGATTCTCCCAATAGGAACATCGGGGTACAATATAATATATACAAGTGAATACATTCCAAAGTTACAAATATATCAACAGTCATGTCCTTGTTTTGCCAAGCTAAGAGTTTTAAAGTTTCCATTATGTGTTTCTTTAAGATTTCCTAGACGTCCTCTTCCCTCCTGCTCTGGTTGTTGAAGATTCTATTGTTCCTTTCATTCATATTTCCTAGAACAAAAATCCTGGGGAGAGCTCCCATATTCTATTGAGGAGCATGTTGTTTAAGGGTTGGTGAGGCTAGTTTGCTATGGATAAATCCAGGAATCCTTTGACTTTGCCATATTTTCTGAAGATTCTTTCTCTCTCTTTCCATATTTTTCCATCAAACTTGCACTCGTCCAAGAGGTGATTTGATACAGATGGATATCGATGGAAACCCACCTATTCTATTGACTCAAAACAATTATCCATTTTGGAAGTTTCCTAGTTATTTGTCTACGGCTTTTTGGGTCCCAAACTTCCAGGGCCGTTTTGAGGCCATAAACAACATTTTTTTGGCATCGAATGGTTGGGAAAACATGAGTCTTTTCCAAACATGATATTTTTTGTTACTAGATGTAAATCTCGGATAGATATTTCCAACGAGCTATTGAGTTCCCAAATCAGAGATCCTATACAAAAGTTATGACCCCGAGAAATTGTCTGTTCAACCTACCACCTTGGGGCCGCAAAATTTATGACGGTTCATCTTCTAGGGTTATGTTTTGGACTTTTGGGGTTCTCTCCCTCATTCTTACTATAAATAGGCCCCTTTGGCCTCATTTTGTATTCATCTTTACACAGATGAGTGCAACAATCACATCTCTTCTCAGAGATAGGCACCGCCAATATAGCTATTGTATTACAGTCTATTCTATTTCTGCCATTTAATAGAATATGTGTTTACTATATCTCTTTTATCTTTGAAAAATGTCTATGATTATGATTCTGTATTTGTTCTTTCATTTCATTTGCACATAAATCCAGATCAGTGGTATTAGAGAAATCTGCTCTTTGATTGTTTCTTGGTGCATGTCCCTGACGAGGTCAGGGTACAGAGAGTTTGGGCTCAAACTAGTTTCACTTGATCACTCTCTTTGTCCCAAACGACCTCTCATGGTGGAAGAAAAGAGAGACGATGGAGCAGGAGATCCTATCAGGTCACTGCTCGAGGAAGACCTTGAGTGACATAGGAATAAGATGATGGATAGTTTCTCCCAAATCCTTCCACGAATGGTGGCAGCGACAAGTGGATCTTCAACGAGGATCCAATTCAGGGATGCAACTCCCTTCAAGGTACAAGTTAACTTTGATATTCCTTTATTTGAAGGAAATATTGATGCAAATGCCCTAGATAATTGGTTGAATTTTCTAGAAGGGTATTTCTATGTCCACAATTTCTCCGATAGGGAAGAGATCGCCTTTGCGCTCTTGAAAGCAGTCCCCCATGTCCAAAATTGGTGGGGTACTTATTGGGAGCAAAACTCATCAGACGAGTCTGGAATGTTTGAGACAAATCCCACTTGGGGCTCTTTTGTAGATTCCATCAAGGAACAATACTACCTTGTGGGGAACTATGATGACCAATACACCAAATGGACCATCCTGCGTTAAGAGAGGGACCAGACAGTGTCAGAGTACACCAACAACTTCCATACCTTGTGAACAAATCTGAGTATCAAGGACTCCGAGCGGCACCTGATTATGAAATATCGCAGTGGTCTACATCGATACATTTGAACTAAGATGGAATTCCTCAACATCTCTTCACTTGGATCCACCTATTGGTATGCTATCTAAATCAAGAATAAATTTGGAAAAAAGAACAAGTGAGACTCTGGACCTGTGAATCCACTGCAAAAGTAAGGCAAGGGAAACCCTAGCACACAAAACACAGGAAAAGGAAATGACAACCAGTCCCCGCCACAAGCAAAGAAGGGGCATGGAAAGACAAAGGACACTGGGAAGTAGTGAAAATTTCATAAAATCCCTTGGCACAAAACTGATGAATTTCGCTCCAAGAATTCATTGGTGGTTGAGATCAAATCTTCAGAATCAGATCTCGATTATGATTTTGAACCCAATGCCACAGCCGCAGACAATGGGAAGTATATCTTTGATGCAAACCCCAATGCCATTATTTCTACTACACAAATTAAACTAGAGGAGCCTATCGAGTTAGAGGCAGAGGAGCGCCTCTTCCACTCGCAGATGTGGGTGAAGGGAAACCCATTACATTTTGTTGTTGACAGTGGTAGCCAAAAGAACTTGATCTTAATAGAATTCGTCAAGAGATTGCAGCTTCCGACAAGACCACACCCATAACCCTACAACATCAGTTGGATAAGCCAAGGACGAGATATCCGCATTACTCAACAATGCCTCCTACCATATGGAATCAAGCCTTTCAAAGACGAGGTACTATGGGATGTGGCCCCACTTGAAGTTTGTGATGTTCTTTTTGGACAACCATATATGTGGAAGCGTCATGTTGTATATGAGTCACAACCTCGCAGTGTCATTGTTACTTTGGGAGGAAAAATCTATCGAATACCAGAGACAGTTTCACCTAAAACAGTCGCTCAATGTAGGAAGATAAGCTCCCACATCAAAAAATTATTCCTCTTCACAATTGTGTCTGAATTAGAAGATCAGATTACCTCTACACCCTTAGCATAGGGTATCTCTGCTCATCAGACACAAGAAGAAAACAGAGTCCTTCTTTCCTCATCCATCTGAGTACCTTTATGATGCAAGACCACACATTCAAGGTGCTCCTCCAAAAACAAATCATCCACACAACAATTACAACCCTCTCGGGATGCCAAAGAAAAAAAAGCACCTTCACTTCAGAAAATGTCGCACTAGGAGATCAACTCAACAAACAGTTTGAGATATGATACGGGATTCGACACAATGGAGACCATTTCTTCGTAAGGAGGTAGGATTGATAAAGATGGAGATTGGTGGCCACCCACCTATTCCATTGGCTCAAAACAATTGTCCATTTTGGCAGTTTCCTAGTTAGTTGTCTACGGTTTTTTGGATCCCAAACTTCTGGAGTCGTTTTGGGTCTCTAAACAACATTTTTTTGGCATCGAATGGTCGTGCAAAGATGAGTCCATTTCAGAATTGATATTTGCCATTACTGGATGTGAATATCGGATAGATATTTCCAACGAGCTATCGAATGCCAAAATCGAAGATTGTATGCAAAAGTTATGACCCTGAGAAGTTGTATGTTCAACTTACCACCTTGGGGCCGCAAACTTTATGACGGTTCATCTTCTAGGGTTATGTTTTGGACTTTTGGGGTTCTCACCCTCATTCTTAATATAAATAGGCCCCTTTGGCCTCATTTTGTATTCATATTTTCATGAATGAACGCAACAGTCACATCTCTTCTCAAAGATAGCCACCGCCATTCTAGTTGTTGTATTACAATCTGTTCTATTTCCGCCATTTAATAGAATATGTGTTTACTGTATCTCTATTATCTTTGCAAAATGTCTATGATTATGATTCTGTATATGTTCTTTCATTTCGTTTGCACATAAATATGGATCATGATCGATGGTTTCTCCATTGTATTTGCATAGGTAGCAGCAAGAAGGTCCAATGCTTCCTCTCTTCTGTTGATTCTCCCATGTTAAAATGCGCCTACAAAGTAGGAGGCATATTAAGGTAGAGATTTTGTTCTAGAGGTTGGATTTCCAAATATTTTTCCATTTGGTGTTGTGGCCATCAGTGATTGAAATGGTGAGGATAGAGACAACTTCTTTCATGCTAAAGGAAGTTAGTCTGTGAGACACCCCATCTTATTATTTCATTGTGCTCATTGATTCTTATTTTCCTGGTTTGGAGGTCATCCCAGAAGCTTTGTATATTTTCAGTGTGACTAATGGCATGCCACCAATCGTAACCTTTCCACTTTCTAAAATTATCTCCCATAGTGTTCTCTTACCACATGTCATTGACCTTGGAGGCATGTCTGAGAGTCAGTTGTTCCCAAAGTATTTGGAGGTTGTGGTCTTCTCGTAGCGGACATTGTTGGTTCCAAGAGTCTTGAAATAAGTTCATCGTATTTCCATTTCGCACCTACCAGAAGCTGTAATTTTGTATTGGGCTTCAATTGTTATGAGCCGAGTTCCAAATTTGGGAGCCTTTGACATTGATGTTGAATTCGATGAGGTCTTGTTTAGACCAGGTGGGAGCATTCTTGGCATGCCATAGTAGAGCCCAATGTCCCATGTGTGTGCGGTCCATCTCCACTAGATCTTGGTGTTGCTAATTTGGTTGTTGATGGAAGGGTCTCTCAAACCAAGGCCACCATCTATCTTTGGAGTGCAAAGAGTGTTCCAATTTACTAAAGACCGCTTCTTGTGATTTTATGTTCCTCCCCAAAGGAAGGTGCACTGAATTTCTCTGAGTTTTTTAAGAATGGATTTTGGGGCATCCAGAGTGGAGAAAAGATACAGGGGCATGGTTTGTAGGAAGAATTTGACAATGATAAGGAGTCTAGGAAGGTTAAGGGATCTGAGGGTCCAACAACTGAGTTTTTTTATTCAGTCTATCCAAGATATTTTTCCAAGAGATTTTTCTTGTTATGCAGTCATTCAGAGGGGCTCCTAGATACTTAGTAGGAAGAGATACTTCTGTGAATTTGATGATACATAGGATGTTTCACTTTGTAACCTAACAGGTATTGAAAAAGTAAATATGGGATTTCTCTTTGTTGACTTCAATCCCAGTGGCCAAGATGAAGGTGTTGAGGTTGGTTTGCAAGGCTTTGGCTTCCTGAACCGAGGAGTAACCCAATAACATGGTGTCTTCCATGAATTGTTGATGTATTTGTGGCTCCAATCCTGGATGAGGTGAGAGGCCTTTGAGATGTTGTTTCTGGAATTTGGCTTTATCGAAGATGTCCCAAGCCTTCCATTAGGAGGATAGAGAGGAATGGGGAGAGGGGGTCTCCTTGTATGATGCCTCGAGAAGGTTGAAAGATTTTTGAGGTAGTTCCATTGAAAATAATGGAGAAAAGAGAGAGGTAGAAACAAGGGTGTGGATCCAGTTGACCCACTGATCACAAAAGACAAACATTATTAACATCTTCTTCATAAATTCCCAGTTGAGTTTTTCAAAGGCCTTTGATAATTCCAAATTGATTAACATGCCATGTTTTTTGGTGGCTTTGAGTGAATGGATGATCTCATGAGAAAGGATGATACCATCCAAGATCTGTCTGCCTTCAAAATATTCGGATTTCTCCTTTGATATGTGGGTGGAAAGAAGTGGCTTGAGCCTGTTTGCTATGTTTTTAGTAATTATTTGAAAATTACATTGCATAGGGAAATAGGTCAAAACTTACCAGCAGAGTCCACCCCATTTTCTTTGGGGATTAGAGTGAGGAATGTTGGATTAAAATATTTCAAGATTTTCCCTATTTTCCTGGAGTCTTCGACAATGGTTAAGACTTCTTCTTTGATGGTGTTCTAGCAAGCATGGAAGAAATTAGTTGTGAAGTATTCTGGCCCAAGGTTTTATTGTGTTTTAGTTGTTTGACTGCCCCTTCAGGTTCCTCCATCTTAATGGGTCGAAGAAGGAGTTTGTTTTTCTCTTGAGTGACTAGGGAGGGGATGTTGTCAAGGATTTCCCTCATTTTTGTGCTTCTATCTATACCAATATCCTCCATAAGTTGTCTGAAGTGGTTGGTGAGAGTATGTTCAAGATATTCCTACTTCTCAACCTCTCGGCCATTCTCAGTTTTCAGACGAATAATTCTGTTAGTTTTCTTGTATTGTAGAGTGGCTTTGAAGAAGAAAGATGAGTTTCTTTCCCCTTCCTTAAGCTAGAGATTCCAAGATTTGGTTTTCCAAAGAATTCATTCTTGCAAGTCTTTGGCTTCCAAGGCTTCCTGTTGGTCATTTTCTTCCTTTTTAATGGAGTCATTGTATCCCTCCTTCATGATAGTTATTTGGATATTATCCAGTTCACTTTCAATCTATTGCTTCTCTAAATGAATGTTGCTGAAATGTTCTTTGTTCCATAATTTAACTTTCTCTTTATTGTATTTCAGTTTTTGCTTAAACTTATACATGAGAGTTCCAGTGGGAGGCTAGAATTCGCTCCACCACTGTTACAAGAGGGGCTGAAAGTCATGATGTGTGAGCTAGAAATTTTTTAATCTGAAGGGCCTCCTTAAATGTTCTCCTATTCAGTCCCAATTGAGATTGACAGGCTAGTGGTCCGATCCCATGGCTGAGAGAATGAGGGTCGATATGTCAGTTCCTCCAGAGAGTATGGATTCTGATATTAAGAAACGATCGAGTCTGGATGCGATGTGCCTAACCTCAGAGTGTTTATTGTTCTAGGTATACAAGTTGTTAGCGGTGTTGATATCTATCAGGGAAACCTGATTGATAAAGGTATCAAAGGTCATATTAGCAACATTTAGGGAGCATATTTCTCCTTTTTCCCCTAAGATTGCAGGTGAGGTTGAATTCTTCTCTGAGGATCTAGTGCTTTTAGCCTACCCATTGACTTAGGATTTCCAGAGAATGAATGAAATATTTCCTTGGTGCTAGCGAGAAGGGTTCATAAAAGTTGGTGAGGACACCCTTGAGGCCAATCCCAAGGATGTGACAATCATCAGAAATAGTGAAGCGAGTTGCCAAAATTTTTGAAAGGTGTATCTCTAGAGGGTTCCAAATGATTCCAATGCCTGCAGCAATATCCTTGGCATTGATAGTTATAGAATTGCATCCTTTCCAAACTTTTGCCATAGTGGTGTTGAAAATTTCTTCAGAGCATTTGGTTTCCTGTATGAACATAATCATGGGCTTTTCTGTGGCGATTTTCCTTCTTAGCAGTCGTTTTTTCTGAGGCGCATTGCAACCGCTGATGTTCCAGGTTGTGAGTTTCATTGAGAAGGTTTACAAGGTAAGGGAAAAGCAGCGTCTATGGTTGGAAAATTCCTTGATGCAACCAGTTTCTCCCCTATATCATTGATTCTTTGTTGATTAATTCTTCTTCCCCACATTTCACTACCCAATTTCTTGATGATTTCATGTACTTTGGCACCCAGGTTCTCAATGTCTACCCTAGGGGTTTTAGCTTTTCTGGTTTTGATGATAGCCTCCTTGAGTAGGACCACCCGCTGTGAGGGGATGACTCCTTGTTCCAAATCTTAAAATGCCTTTTCCAATCCATATAGATCCATATCTCCAATGTCCATTTCATCTTGATCATCCTCCATCAGATTCATGTCTTGTCTTGGTTCTAAGGGTTGTTTCTTTCCTCTTTTATTTGCTTCCCTATTATTGGTGGATCTGAGTGATCCATCATTATCTGGTGTATCCTGCAGTTGTTCAGATTGTAGAACATCAAAAGTATTAGAGGATATGGGTTTTTTGTTTACGTCTGGGCCTTGATTCCTCTTTGTCATCATTTTTTCCCAGAAACCTTGGTAGATCCATCAGCATCCTTGACATCTTTGTCTTTCTGCTGGGTATTCAGATTGTTCTCTGGGAATTCTCTAAACAAGTGACCATGCTCATGACAATGCCTGCATCTAAAGGGTATTTTTTCATAGCCGAGAGGTTGGAACCAGTCCTCATTGTCCCATCTTAGATTGATCCCTTCCGGTAAGTGCTTCGTTATATCCATGTAAACACAGATGCGAGTATATGAGGTGTATCTCAGTTTTTTTTGGCTGCTTTGCTATCTTTACAAATTCCCCTATTGTGTTTCCCAGATCTTCTAACTTATGCTCTCATGCCAATATTCCGAGGGAAGGGAGTATAACCTGATCCATATCAGGGCAAAGCTCAGATCGTCTTTCTCTGGGCTAAATATTTTCTTCCAAGGTTTCAGAAAGAGGCCGACAGAGTTGAAGAAGTACGACCCTCCATCAAAGATTCGATTTCTTTCCTCAAGATTTAGGAAAAACACTGTGAAGAATCCTTTTGTCTCTAGATGAAGATCAAAATATGTTTGGGGTTTCCAGGTTACATTGATCCACCACATTAGGGATTTCTCTGAGGGCCAGATACCAACAAATTTGCCATTAAGAGCATGATCTTTCATGTGTTGAATGTGTGCGCAGAGGCCTTCAATATGGATTTGCAAGGTGGAGATTTCCTTCCGTTTCGGGATGCATTTTCCTGTGTTTATTGTGGATGTTGATCCTTGCTTTTGTTTTCCATTTTTTTTTTTTGGCCATTTTTGAACTGGATGCATCCGTTGGATTTATTTCTCTGTTTTCTAGGGTTTCATCTTGGGAAGGGTTGGGATCCCCCTTGGGTTCCCCCATAGATTTCCTTTGCTCTCCAATGTGTAAGGATGAGGTTGTTCTTCTTAGCCAGGGTGTGCAGCGTACAAATCTGCACCATGCAGAACCCTACATTTGCGTCGTCAAAAACTTCATAAGCTTCGTCTCCATAAAAAAACATATGAAGTTTGATTGTTATGTTTGACCTTCGCTATAAAAAAAATTGTTGAGAATGGAGAATAGTTCATATCAATTTGACATGATTGAGTTATATATATATGATCTTTCTCTAGGTAATTCTTAGTGGACATTGATGAGCTTTTGACTTAGACCATATAACTTGGAAGTCGGCTTATTTTTGCTACATTTAATGGACGTAGAATAAATCAAGTTCAATCAATATAAATCAAGATATTATTGTGCCTCGAGAGTCTCTGGAGTATCCTGCTCATCTCTCTTTCATCCTGAGCTGATAAAACTCTATCACTATTTAATATGTATATATTGATTGAATAAATCTATTGATTTCATTATATGCATCCTCATCTCCAACTGTCTTATTAAGAGCGAGGTTGGCCGTGATGTGCAAGTAATATTAATATAATAAGATTAAATTATTCTCATATCTTTCTAATGTTTTTATTTGAAAATTTTGTTTTTGAAACCCACACAATGTCTTTGTGCATTGAGAAAAGGTGTATCATGTCCTGTTTGTTTTCTAGCGCGTTGTTGATGGGCATCTTATGAGAAACATGTGTGTAACTTATTTACTGAAAATTATTATATAGAGGACGATACTTAATAATGTGCAGCACTATGAATTTTTTTAGATGCCATTAATGAGGATGACCCAATAGTATATATTATATTATATAATTTCGAGGATGACCCAATAGTATATATTATATTATATAATTTCGAGGATGTCGTCGTTTATATAAGTAATTTCTTACGTCGAGGGTGACATTCTTTATTTGAGATATTTCTATTTTGGAGTAGAAAAATTGTATTTGATTTATCTTTACCAGTGGAGTCTCTACTGCATTCGCATTGGATTGAAACAAGGACGCTAATTTCTGTTAATTATAAGTGTTTTTACAAATGAGCTTTAAGTGTTATTTATATAATTGTTTATTTCAATTTTGAATTATAATTATAAAATAAAATAAATTTTTAATAATAAATTTATTTCATCTTTTTACAATTAACTAAAAAGTACTTATTTTCCACATTAAATTATAAAATATGAAAACCCATCACATTTACATATTTATATTACATTATCATCTATATAAAAGTGTTGACAGAGCAGCAAATATATATATCATCGTTGAAAGAGCACCAAATATAATAACCAAAACGTGATATAGGAAGCCATCAGTAGATGTTAATAGCCGAATTCGCGGTGGATGTTAATAAAAAAAAGTGGGCGAGGGCAACTTTAGAATTAAGTTAAAAAATGGCGAGAAGGTTTGGTAGAATTATCGTGGCCATTAAATTAGTAGCAAGCCAGCAATCAAACGACACCCATTAAGGGGTCATGTTCGACAGATCGGATGAGTGGAATGAATTTGCACAACTGTTAGTCGTGGATGACCTCCAGATATTTTGTGGATTTCTTGGACTTTTGCACAACAGGCAATAGGCGAGGAAGTAGTCTATTGTTTAGCTTTGAATATCGCCCTATGAAAGCAATGGAAAGCTACCAAAACCATGTGCGGGGTATCGTCAATATCGCCAACTTATTGACTTGGATGTGGAAGACTTAGTAAAAAAAATTTAATATTTAAATATTTATTATAACAAAGCAATCACATAGGATGCGGCTGAATATGAATAGGAATGTGAAATAAAAGTTAAAAGACAACTCCATGGTCAAAATAGGTTGCGGCTGCAATGTGGGCAGTTGGATCTCAATATATTTGAGATCTAACGACTTACAGTGCAGCCGCTACAACATTTATTACTATACTGCATCTAAATATTATTTGCCAGTCAAAATATGGTGAATCCTCTATCTAGAAAATAATATATATATATAATTGGATTCACTAAAGTCTTTTAGTTTGTGAAGGATAGAATACCTCACATGTTATGGTTTATAAATGTATTTTTAAATTCAGCAGCTCAAGATCCAACGATCATTAAGCTTCTTGTAACAGCATTAAATGCTCTGCATCTCAATGGATAGCTCTTGTCATTCTTGATAATTGTGTTAACAACTTGTTTTTTAGTCATCTTAACCCAATTGCACATTAAAAAAATCTACGTGTCAGTGCAGGTTTCATGCGCCTTACTCTCTGTTGTTTCAAATGGAGTTTTAGGTCTTTAAAACTTTATCCGTGAGTTGATAGTCATCCATATGACCTATGGAACATACCAATCCTATCGATGATGTGAGATATGCCAATGGCCATGAGATGGCTGGTAGTTTTAGTTGATTGTCATCCTTAGGACCTATGGAAATCCTATGGATGATGTGAGACATGCGAATGGCCATGAGATGGCTGGTAGTTTTAGCGACTGAGTTTTCGTCTGTCAACCAACCTGACGTCTTGTTACGCCGTAAGGCGTTTTTCTCCGAAGAAGTTCGGAAATCCACTGTTCCATTTCGTCTATGGAACCAATGAGATTTTGCCACGTGTTTCGCGTTTGCCTGTTGGGTTTTTGGTTTACCCGCTGTTCGCTGAAGTTTCTTGTTCCTGAAGTTTCCCCTGCTTCGCTGAAGGCACTGTCGAAACCGTCGTGCTCAAGAGCGTCCCCCTCACTGCATCAGATCGGCCTACATCTTGCGCGCTGGCCCAGGAAAATCGTGAGCACAACCCCCTGAGTTGAGCAGATGTCGCAGGTCGAATCCGGCATTACGAATCCTGGTAAGTTGATTTTTTCTGATTGCTGTGGGGATTTGTTGTTGCTGCTCGTACCCAGGAAACCAAAGGTGGGGCTTCTCGGCGATCAATTTATTAGAGACATTTATTTTACTGCAGATTATCTTTGTATACAATGGGTGGTGGGTATCTGTATCTAAGTGAGATAGAGGAGAAAGATGAAATGCTGAGCATACCTGAGGTCTTTGGCACTGACAT
>LPNX010994308.1:17178-30927 GCA_001517045.1 Pseudotsuga menziesii
GGAGGAGAGCCTAAGTGCCTGTAAGTTAAGTGTTAAGATCACTAAGACCAAGGTCAAGAAACAAGATGAGGAGGATTTGTCTTTTGTTTATGATTGAGAATAGACGGAAGCCAGCTTGTGCTCACTTCGAGGCCACCATCCCTATTCAAATTGTAGGGAATTTTTATTATTTCTAAGGCTTCTCTAAATTTTCTTTTGAAAAAGTGGTCTTCTTTATCGATGATTTTGGTGTCTTCTAGGAAAATATGATGTTTAGTTTTGGCAACATGTTCTGCAAGGGTTAAGGTATGGATACCTTCTTTTCTAATTTCGGCCCCATGTTCCTTTAATTGAGTGTGAAAAAAGCGTCTTGTCTCACCTATGTAAATAATCTTGCAAGAACAAGGGACCTTATAAACTCCTCTAAATTGTGTGTGAGCAATAAGATCTTTTACGGATCTCATTTTCTTCCTAATGGTCTCTAGAGGTTTGAAAGAGGTTGTAATGTTGTTTTTATTAAGAATTCTAGAAATCTTATCAGTTACCCCTTGAATGTGAGGTAAGTAAGCCCATGGGTTGGTGGTCTTGTTATTGGAGGTTTTTAACCTAGGAAGGATATTGTTGTGGGATTTGTCTAGGGTCTTCCTCATATCCTTGGGCTTGTGACCTATGTTAGTGAAAACGTCTTTGAGGTGGTCTTTTTCTTTCTTAATATGTTCTATACCTGCAATCCTAGAGGCTCTAGCTACTAAGGTGTTAAGAACCTCTATCTTTTGAGATGGATGGTGGTGGGAGTCTGCGTGGAGGTAGCTCTCTGTGTGAGTCTTTTTTCTGAGTACTTCGTGTCCTAAAGTACCATCTTCATTTCTAGTTAGAAGGACATCCAGAGAGGGGATGCTCATGTTCTCCTCTAGTTCCATTATGAACTTGATGTTGGGGGAGATACTGTTAAGATGTGTCAAGAATTTTCTGAGCTGAGCATCACCATGTGGCCAGACCACATTGGTGTCATCTACGTACCTCTTCCACTTTGTTGGTTTAAAGGGATAGGAGTCTAGAGCTTCTTTCTTGAACTTTTCCATAAAGAGGTTTGCAACTATGGGTGAGAGGGGGGATCCCATAGCTACACATGTGGTTCGCTCATAAAATTCACCTTGGAAACTGAAAAAGGTTGATCTAAGACAGATCTTTGCTAACTTAGCTATGTGAGGATCAGTGGCATCCTTGATAACTTGGATTGCTTCATCCAAAGCTATCTTAGTGAAGAGTGAAACCACATCAAAGCTTAATACCATGTCATTGGGTTCTAATTTCTCATCTTTGATTAGTTTCACAAATTCGCTTGGGTCTTTGATGAAGGAATCTGTATTACTCACTAGGAGACCTAAGATCTTGGCTAAATATTTGGCAAGTTCATAGGTGGGGATCCTATAGTGTTGACAATAGGCTAGAGATGAATCCCTTCTTTATGGATTTTGGGAAGGCCATAAATCCTAGGTGTGATCTCTCTCATTGGGACTAAGCGTTTTTTCAAACCATCATCGAGGTTTGAGTTCAAAATCTCTTTTTTAACTTCTCTAGTTACTCTAGAAATATGGTTTTTGTTAGAAAACAGGACCGCATAGCAATAATATATATAGAGTTAAATCAATAAACAAGAAGTAAAATACATTAAAACATTACAGAGAGACACAGATATAATGTGGTTCACCCAAACGATGGGCTACATCCACAAAGAAATTGCCAATCCTTTTATTGCAGTCCAGAAAGATGAAGGGATACACCCTGCAGCAAAAATGTTGCACTTCCTCTTCACGCTCTCATAGTCTCTCTTCCAATACAATACAATACAATACCATACTCAGTCATTTTACAATGCTTTCTTTTATAGGGGAAATACAATGGGAAAGAAAATTCTAGGGTTAACCCAATACCATGGGTCCGCAAAACTATTGGTCAACACACATCCCAAAAAAATTTCTCGAGGGCTCCGTCCCCGAACCCCTGTTTCTCAGGGGCGCTGTCCCCGAACCCCTATGTCTCGGGGGCAATGCCCTTGAACCCCCGTGTCTTGAGGGTGTTTCCCTCGAACCTCCTTTTTCGGGGCACTGCCCCGAACCCCAAGGAAGGGGGAATTAGTGTACAATACTTCTGGGTTACAATCACAACTGAATAATATCTCTCGATCTGGAAGATTAAGCTCCGCAACCAATAGTTTTTACTTAGTTTCATGTAGCTAGCACTTGTGGTGAGGTGATCGATCATTTTAGTGTTGTAATTTGCCCTATCCAAAACTACCACAGCTCCACCTTTGTCAGCTTTAAGTATAACTATGTCTTCATTAGATCTAAGGTTTTTTAAGGCAAGCTCCTCTTCCTTAGTGATGTTGCTTTTGGGAGGTTTGGATTTTATTAACACGAACACGCACTCCTATATGATTGTTTCTTTGTGTACAATGTTTAAGTTCTGGATGCACTCCTCAATGTTGCAGATGATGGAATCGGTGGGGATGGTCTTAGGGGCTACAACAAAGTTGAGACCTTTCTTGAGAATCATGGACTCAACAATGTCTAGCGTATGGCTGGAGAGGTTGACTACTTTCTTACCCTCATTTGATCTCTACGCAGGTGTATCGATGGGGTTCAGTCATGTTTCAAGTTTCGCAATCCATAGGTCAAAACGTATCAAATTTTCGAGTTTTAAATGAAGTGTGATTGCCTCTCAAAACAGGTGGTCCAACATAGCACGTGTCTTCCTAATCTCCAACCTCAGTAGGGATTCACTAAGTCTGTCAAACGGTTTTTTGTTCAAGCTCCTGCGCATTTTATGTTTGATGGTGGCGAACGTGGGAGTGAGCTTTTTATCCCTAGAGTATTTCAAAAATTTCATATCTCGTGCAGTAAGTTTGATCGTTATCCTCAATTTCTCCAGAAGATGGAATTGCTGCTAGATATCCCTTCCGTGCAGGGCTGTAATTTCTGTTGCCAAATTTCTGTGTTGGTTACTTTCTGATATTGTCGGAGAAACCATAGTAATCACTTGACTAAGTCGAGGTTTTGAATCCATATCACTATTCATCATCAGGACGTAATGTCAAATGTGGAGAGTATGACATCATACTCTCCACATTCTCTTGTTCTCATACTCTCCACATTTGACATCACGTCCTAATGATGAATTGTGATATAGATTCGAAACGTGACTTAGTCAAGTGATTACTGTGGTTTCTTCGAGAGCATCCTAAACTAACCACCACATAAATTTGGTAACAGATAATCAGAGTTCTAAAAGTCAAGGTGCATCTAAAAGGTCCACCAACTTCATGCACTCACCCTTGGTTAGTTGACTAGTTGATTAGGTCACCTTATCTTAATTAGTGACCCATAGTATTTTCCTATTCATGGTTTTGTTGTTATGTAGTTGCATATATACATCTGCTTAATAATGAAAAGGGAACCAATATGCTCAGTAGTGTTCCATCATTTTTCTGCTTAGTTGTTTTGTTAAACTTTAACAAAAATCGTTAGAGTGTTTATAAAAATGCTATGTGTTTGTGTGTTTATCATTGAGGGTTTGGTGATTCGTTGTGAGGGATGATCGAAGCCGCCACAAAAATAAAGGTAATACGTTCGAATAGAGCTGCCACTTAACTGAAAACAAAGATGACAAATATGGATAACTACAGTAATATCTCAACGGAAACAGAAAGATAGATTCATAACGCTTAGAAATTACTTCATATTTTTGCTTCATAAAAGTATTTTACATAAACAAAATAATTAATCAGAGCAAGATAGATTTGTTTGAAGAAATCAATATTGATAATGTACATATCATTCGAAATTGTAAATTGTCGAGTTCCTTCTTGATTGCCGATTCTTGAGTCATCCAATAGATCACCAAACCCCTCGCCTCCTCCAGGAGGCAATTGGTAGCTCTTATGCCCATTCTCTTGATCTTCAAGTATTCTAATTCCCAACAACTCATGATCATGACTGGTACAAGAAATTCCTGGATAGACATCAGTAAACCCAGCTGCAATATTTGAATAGGAATGATTAGCACTCCATGTACTTGTTCCGGAAGATGCTGTGAGGAACGAATAGTCGTTCATGATATTGTTTTGATTTATCTGCCCATCATTCTCAATTCTATATTTCAACGACGGACTTTCAACAAAAGCCGGCACGCTGATTCCGGTTGAGCCCTGAGAGTAATTATTGGTAGAGGCAGGAGCCTCATGAGGTGGTACCGTAGTCCTGCATGGCTCTATTATTAATGCATCGCATGTCGATGAATTTGCAGCCTTATAATTATGCAGGCCTTGCTCTTGCACACTCGAAGATATAAAAGCTCTAGGAGTATAGAAGTTCTTATTCCTACGGCTAGAATTTGCATTATTCCACAGCTGAGGCTAAGAAATCACGCGAATGCTGGTGGGGTCTGGATACACTAAGAGCTCATGATTTTGATCCTGTGCTTCCTTTTGTTTTAATTCCAATAAACGCGGAACACACAACTGATTATCTCCATTGGTCACTACATTGAAGGTGTTATTAGGTGATTGGTATCGTTGAGACATAACATCCAAGTTCGGCTGGGCAAATTGAGACGACGTAACAACTTCATGAGCACGGGCAGGAGCGGAATTGGCAGCACAAATTACGGCATTGGCATCGCAAATATGATCCAATTGGAAAGGGATGTTAAATTTACTGTTGTATTCCGCGTTGGCGGCAGCGATGGAGGGGGTGGGGCGCTCGTGACTCGTGTTTCATGAGCTTCTTCTTGATGGAAGAAGAGTTCAAGTAAATTCTTGATTACATTGTCCGTGCGTCCCGGTAAATGTAACGCAAATTTCGACCACATGCTTATCATTTTTCGTGGACGATCAATCAGGAGAGCGATCAGGGCAATTTTCCCATCTTCAATTATACGCAGGGTGTTAGGTTACCAACTCTTTACACATGATCCATTTTGTCAACATTAAGAGATTTCTCTGGAATACATTTCAATCCTCATACATCAACGGCATACTCTTTGCTTGTCACATGGACTTCGTGTTAGTTCATCGATCACTCGCTCGTTTGATTTTTCATCTTTAAATCTTGACCCTTAAGTGAACGAAATTCGATTTCAACGCAAAACAAAATCTCGAGAATCAGCTGGAGAGGTCGACGATCACACGATACCATCTACCGAGAAATAGAAAGAGCAAAGAGAACCTAGAACCAATCCGAGACCTCGTACTTGTATACATAAGGCAGCCAAGCCAACAAAAATTTCACTCGTGTTTGCATTCTGAGCCTATCTTGTCTATTTCATCGTACGATCGCAACAAAATATATACGTAAGTCATTAAAACATGTTAGATATCATAAATGTATGACCGACTATGACGCTGGAAGACAGGCTAATGCATAAATGCAAGAACATGAAATTTCTTACGAAAGTTAACTTTTTTTTAACAAATATAGAACTTATAATAATATAATAATGATATGATTACACATAGACCAATTTTGTTTTATCAGACGATAAGATAATACTTGGTTTATACTATCCACGACCATATTAATAAGATTAATATCTTTGGAATAAGAAATATATTTGATATTAATTTTTTTTTTAAAATAGCTATTAATAATAAAAAAAATTATTTAATATTAAAATTTAGATTCATGGCTGCAATGTTGAGATGTTAACTTACCTTTTCGTTTTATTTTTCCATAATAAGCAAACAATTCGAACTTAAGTTACATATCTATATTAAGATTTACACAGTATTTTTGAATCTCAAATGCTTCTCATAAGTGCCTTTGTTTAAAGTGATCAAACATGCTTATGAATCTTACATGCTCTATGCATTAGCTATTCTTCAGAGGGCATCAAAATCCTCTCATGATCGCTAGGTTCGGTAATTAAATTTTCCATGAAAATAACCATTTCTTGGATGTATGATCCTTGGCAGGAACAATTATGTGATATAATTCATGTTCTTTAGCATTCATTTGTTTTGAGATATTTTATTTAGTAGGTTTAATTAAGTTTATTTCTTTATAAATATTGACAATATTCTGTGTCACAATTCGGACAATTTGGATATAGCTTGCAATGTCATTATTTTTTTACTTTCCATGGCTAGGTCTTAGATTCTTTACTTTAAGGAACACAATTCCGAATTTTATTGTCCTTGTAGCCATCCTTCTCTAATCCTCACGTAGAGTACATCGACTAAGCTTAGAGAAATATTATAGTAACTTAAGCAACGAAACACACATTTACTTACCTTATTTCACTTTTCTATTTACATTAGACAAACTGCAGATAAGATAAGAAGATCATTTTAATGTTATTTTTCCAAATATTCATGACGAACCAGAGATGAGATAAACAGATCATTTTAACGTTATTTTTCCAAATATTCATGACAGGTGGAACCAGACTTTAGGCAACTTGCCACTTACCTACATCGATGTGAATTCTACAAACCGCTCCCTTAGTGCTTCCTTTCCTCCCCGGAGAAAGGAAAAATGCGATAATGGATGCACATTGTGCCCCTGTATTAACCGAGTCAAATATATGCCTTCAACTTAAAGGCAGCCATGTGGCGCTCGAAAATCCCTTCTATATTTTGAAGGAATAACTATAACTGACTCTTCCATAGCGCTTCATATTGTGATGCCAGTTGCTCAAAATTGACATTTAAGGACTGCGATCTGGCCCTGCTGTAGTCGATACAAATTCTGTGATGGAACCTCAGCCATATAATATGTTTTCTTGTAAGGTTTTACATCAGGTGCTATCATCCATTATAATATGAACATTTTAATGGTGTTAACATATAAAATTGGCAGATAAAAGGGAAATCTGGTGGTGTTATCATGCATTATAATATGAACATTTGAATGGTGTTAACATGTAAATTTGGCAAATAGAAGGGAAATATGGTGATACTCATAAAATGCATTGATTATATACATTTACTCGGAAAGAGTTACAGATATTTTGTTGGGCTTCTACGAGACAAAGTTCCTTCCTTGCACTACACCAATTTTTCATTCAACGTTCCCGCACTGCATTACAACAATTTTTCATTTAGAGTCTATACCACAACCCCACTAGTATTTTGTTACCCTTCCCACCTAGATTCAATTCTCATGTATTGATGATGTAAGATGGCCATACCTTAGTAGATTCACTAGTAGCTATAGCTTGAATAAAAGATAGTTTGTGACTTATAGATGTTTAGGGAACAAGTTAAGCCACTTTGTTATTGCCCTTATTTAGTGGATTACAAACAAACCACAAGTTATGTAACACCCCGGTTTTGACCCCGTTTGCATGATGTATATAATGTAATTAATCGTGGCGAGGAGCTAAAGGCAAAATCCCCACCATCGATTTGGTTTTGTATGTTTCGGCAATGGGGATAGTTACCGATGGTATATCGTGCTATCCAGCACATTATAGTTTGGCATCACGTAAATACGCACATCAATTAAAAATAAACCCACAATCAACTACGGCAGTGCAACGTTAAAATGAAAAGGGCATGATTCCAAAAGATAAGGGTGTGGGGGATGTCAAACCTTGGTCTATGGAGGGGGAATCCATGTGTTACCACCTTGTTTGATTTTCCATCTTCCCTTGTCTCATCCACAACCATTAAAATGTCTTGTTGAGTAGTTGGGGGCAGTTATTGCTGAGTAGTGGTGGGTGTGGCAGGACTGTCAGTCCTTGCCCACGTGCCCACTCTACCAGCAGACTCTCCTCTTCACGTCGCATGGGGGACAGAAGAAACATTCACTCCACTCTCCCATGATTCCAACCTCCGCAGGATTTGGTCTGTTTGTTCCTCTCGATTGTCTGCTCATTCGCGCGCTTAGGCTGGGTCTGTTCACTCTCACGCAGGGACGTGCAGGAGGAAGCTGGTTCATCTTCCTCACGTGGAGCAACGAGCTGGAAGAACGGCCTCAAGGGCATGATTTCTACTGTCTATGTGAATAGCTGTGGTTTTTCAACCACGATTTTGACTTGCTGTTGGTTTCACCCATGTTTTGGGTTGCTGTCGTTTTTCCCATGATTTTGGATGCTGTTGAGAGTCCGATTTCTTCTTCCATTTCAGACTGTGTGTGGGTTTCTTCCATGTTTTGCCTGGGATGCATCTTTTTCTCCCTTATGCATAGGTTGAGAGTTGTTCTCTCCGCATTTTCTGTCTGTGTAATTTGTCTTCAGCCATTACATTGGGGAATTGTGTGTGCTGTGGGCTCGTGGATGTTGGCGGGTTGTTGATTGCCACATCCATTGGCTAAGTTTTCCTCTGTCCACGCTGGGAGTCTGACTTCTTCCCTATTTTGGGACTGTGTAAAGTTGCCATCGTTTTCATGGTGAGTTCGGGCTGTTGATGCACCCTAGTTTTGGGTTGCTGTTCAGTTGTTTTGGCCACGCAAGGGCCAAGAACAACTTTGAGTTATTTTGTGGCTTGAGCTGTGTTTCGCCTCTTGGTTGGGATTGTCAACCGGTTGTCTTTGCCTTCTTCACAGAGCTGTGAAGGGATTGTTTTGCTGCGGTATGCAGTGGTTGGTCTTCGGACTGTTGAGAGTGGGATTAGAGGCTAGGTATGCTTGAGAAGGCTGGTGTTGAGGCCACTAGCTTAGCATTAGCCTTTCCTATCTCCTTGATGACCTGGTAAATCCCTACTGTGTGGGTTTGGCTGATTGGCAAACCTTGGCTATGTGTAAGCCTGCATTGACCCTTATTCCTTGAGGAATCATGCCCAACTCACGGGTGGCAGTGTTGCTGAGAGATTGATGAGCACGCTGGCCTATGGTTGGGTGGAATGTTACAGCAACGTAGCTGGTTGTGGGGCGAGTTCTTCATTAAAGGATAAGTACTCGTGACTGTTTCATCTCTGTAATTATATCTACTATTCCATGAATTATGATGAACATGTTAAATGCTGGAATGTGTGTGTGTTGCTTCTGCTGAATGCTGAGTAACTATGTATGCTTGTATATTTTATGCATCTTAATATGCATTATGCTAAGTAATTTAATATCAGCATTTATCCCTGTTCGTGTTCATGGGGGATGTTTGCCCATTGTTTGGTGTTGGTCGCGTCCTCTTGCCCGGTCGGAGGGATGGAGACATGACAACGTGGTATCAGAGATCATGTTGCAGCATGGGCCTGAATGGACCACCAGGATGCAGTGACAGAGACATGATTTCTTTCTGCCCAGCAGAGATCGAAAATGGATGACAGAAAACTTCCACAAAAATGATCCAAGTGTTTGAAGAGTCGGCTCATCGGAACATTTAGTGGGAAGGACTTCCGACGTAGCGGAGAGCTAGGAGGAAGCATACCCGATGGAGAACAGTTGGAGGGAAAATTACGAAAATTTTTCTAAGTGTTGAACGTTTGTCGGCAGAAAATAGATGTTGGGGTCGTCAACACCGCAGAAGAATTTAGCGGTTGTCTGTCTACTGGTGCGGCTGTCGAAGGGACTAAAACGCCAATGCAACAGTGTTAGTGGATCCTATTGCCGACAGTAGGAAAGTTTTGAGATTTGGCTCAAGTATTAAAATCATCGGAAGTAGAAATTTGTTCGAGCACCCGCCATTGTGGATGTCTAGACAACTACGCGTCCGACGGGTAAGGCCTCTAACCGCCGAAGCCATGAAGAAAGTTTGTATAAGTTTCTAACTATAGAAATTGTCAGCTATCGGAAGAAGATAGTGGTTCGTGCACCCGCCATTGCGGAAGTCCAGAGCACTAGCCTACCGATGCGAAAAGACTACCGATACCGATCAGGTTATGCTGCGGCATATTGGACCGCCGATCGAAAGAAGATCGAAGATGGTGGGCCGCTGTTGCGGCTGTTGATGGAACTATTTCGCCGACAAAAAGAATAGAGTTGAGCAGATCATGCGGCAAAAGGGAAAATTTCAAAAAAAATTCTAAGTCTTGGAGTCATCGGCCATCGGCAATGGTTAGTGGATTGAACATCCCTCGTTGCGGCTGTCTAATTGAATACCCTTTCGAAGGTTAGTGGATCCAGTCGCCGATGAGAAGGAAATTTGAAAATTCCTCTAAGTATGGAAACCGTCGGTGAAAGTTAGCTGTTTGAGCAGCCGATGCAGAAACAAGTATCGAAGGAAAATAGAAGATGAGGTTGCCGATGCAGCGATGAAAGAGAAGAGAGGGTTTCGGTGGAAATAAGTTGAAGGGAGAGCCGCAGTTTCGGCGGAGATCTCCCGATGATCGCCGAAACGTCGATGAAGGTTAGCTGATGCGGCAGCTGAAGGAAGAAGAAAAATTTTCGAAAGTTTTTCTAATTACAGAAAACGTTGGAGAAAGTTAGAGGATTGGACTGCCGACACGTCAGAGAAAATTAGAGGATCAGTCCACCAATACGTAGAAAGCCAGAGGAGGATCGGCCTGAAACGTCAAAAAAATTTAGTGGATTCGATCGCCGATGAACAGTGGAGAAAGTTTGTTGTTTGGACTGCCGAAACGTCGGACTGATAGTCGAAATGAGAGCCGATTCCGCAGAGGAAAATTTGAGTTTTCAGTGGGATTTTCAACAGTTTTTAAGTGGATTTACAGGTGGCTGAAGTTAGCATTTCCAACCCGAATACAGTTGTGTGTAAAATGCTGAGATTTGGTGAAAACCTTCATTTGTAGAAGTGGTGTGGTTTTCACTCCCGAGGTCGGAATGAAGCATGTGGTTAGGCGTTGGAAAGCTTATCCAGTAGGGAACAAGGGAAAGTCACCAGAATCTGAGCATGGAGCAGCAAATTGCTAATGATGGCCGCCACTATCAAATGGACAAATATGGAAAATTGCATGCCCAGAGGTAGCAAGGACTATGAAGTTAAACCAATTGTTGTGTGGAAGAGGAGTTCCATGCAAGGATGAAAGACTTGAAAAGGGAAATTTCCTTAAACCCTATCTTGCTGATTATAACTGCATTTCCTAAGTTTTATACCTGAAATGTATGAGGATATGTTTTGCGTGCATAAGATATTGAGGATTATACATTTATAATGAGCCACTAATGAGAATCATTGCATTGGTGTTGGCATTAGTGGAAAAACCAACGACAACATGGACCTGGCTGAATATGTTGCCAATGCCGACAAATGTGACTAGCAATCATTTGGAGAAAGGGATGAGGCAACAAGTCCATAGATAAAAAGTTGGTGAGCAAATTCTGCAATTTCCTGTAAAGGACCAACCAAATTGGTCATGTCAAGGGTGTAAGTAGGACCCATGCAGGTAATGGTTTAATTATGACAAATTCCATGGAGTGGTAAAGGTAAGAGACCTCATACCATGTGGATATTTGAATATAGAAAGGTGGCGTGCCTGTATATATTGATTGAGCTTAATATCCAAAGGAAAGTAAGTACTGATGATCTTGATTATAGTAATGCATCCTATATGAATTAGTCATGGTTAGGCGATGCAGGGTATGTTGAATGCATAGTATTCCTGAATCAATGCAAGGTAGCATTGAATGGATATGTATTAAAAAGATTTTATAAATCTTGTAGTTATGCATTGAATGGATACATATGAAGGGTGTGAGTGACTGATTGCATAAGTAAAGGTGCAAATGTTGTGATGCATTCCATGAATGAATTGAGATGAATGCATGTGATATTATGAATAACTAATGGCTGAAATGATGAATTGATGACAATTCAGGAACCATTTCAAGGGCTGTCATGAATGCAGGATAGTAAGTGCATAAAGAGGATAGTCATGATCAATTGGTTGTCGGGAATGCTCTATGGAAGAGAAAGGTGGTACAAATGATACGCTTGTGAAGTAAGGAGTATCTAAACATTTCATTTAATTGCATGAATGATGTGACTATACCTTGCAAATGTTAGTATGATAATGATTGCATGAAGTAAACGATTTTTGCTAATATTGATATGATTAACAGCCAGAAGTATTTGACTTTTATAAATTCTGAAAATGCTTCAGTGATGGTTGTAGCAATGAAAAGGATATATGCATCCAGACTTACCAAGTGTTTGGTTGATTGAAGCTCAGGTTTCAGGTAGATTATTTAGAGCATGGAAATGAGAGTAAGACCATGACAAATGCCGGAATATACCATGTGAAAGAGCCAAACCTTATGAGAAGAGTCTCATGGCTGTGAAAATAGTTGGTATGCATAATGGGTTGTTAAATTTGAATTTGTGAATTTCGGGTTTGAGAAATTGCTGACAACTACTAATCACTATTGGCTTGCATAGAATTGTGTCAGGAGGACGCATTGTAAGTGGGTATTCATGTTATGCTAGTAAGCATAAAATTATAATGGGCATAGTAGATTTGCTTACAAGAGACCCACAAATGAGGATCACCCCATTGCTAAGCAAATCAATTTCTGTAGTAGACAGAGTTGCAAGTTCTTATTGAATTGATTACTGATGTCATTGCTTGGTTATGGAACAATCAATTTGGATTGTATTATCAGATAATGATTGACTGTTTGGCTATTTGATGAATGTGCCAAGGGTACACCATGCAAGAAAATCATGTGTGATGGCCTGCAGAAGCCAAAATTCATGGGAAGGTTTTCTCTTATCTTGGAAATGGGTTTCGGGTGAAACGCCATTGGACATTTTGGAAATGTCTCATCTGCACTGCATGTTGGTAAGAAACATGAGTGAGATGGTATAAATTATGTCGGTAAGACATGTGTGGATATGGAATGCAAAGAGGAATTGGGATGGCTAACCGAGGGACTGTCAACTCAGAGAAGGGAGCCCCATTCCTCCTTAACAAAGGGATACTGCGTCGGCAAATGGATAAGTGTTCTGTAACCCTTGCTAAGAATACGCATGCCAAATTATTAAATTCCATATGCAGAACATGTTTTTATTTTATTTCCATTATGACCGATTGCTTGAGTATGAATAGGGCCTACATGGCACACACCGGGAAAGGGTGCACACTTCTCCGATGTCGAGTCATGAAAGGGTTTTCAATATTGATTACACCCTAGGGAGTGGACGCACTCCTGGTGTCTCAATACTTGATAGTGAATGATATGAAATATGGTTACAGTTTTAGAGCAATAACGCTGATGAGTCTGCTTATATTGCTTGTGTTGACAGGCTAAATAGATGTAGTTGGGTGTTGCACCCTAAAGGTAAAAGGTAAATGGTTGTTGAGAGGGGTTGCAGAGTAAGGGTTATTGTTGATATAAGTGTATTGTTGATATAAGTGCAGATGATTTGTTAATGGTCTGATAAACCCAACTGAAGGTTGGCTTGACTGTGTAATTATTTGATGTTGTGGAAATTGTGGAAATGGTACAGTGTTGGCTTGACTACCCGTAGTCTGATAAACTCAACTGTTAGCTGGCTTGGCTGAGTAGCCTGATAAATCCAGCAGTGTATTGGCTTGAGTGGCTATAGCATGATAAACCCAATTGTATATTGGCTTGGATGGACGGTCTGATAAACCTAACTATAGGTTGGCTTGACTGTGCCTAATATATATATATAAGGATGTTGTGAAGCAGCCTGCGTGTTGACCTAACATCCAAGTCCATAGGCGATCCCAACGCTTGCAAAGCGAAGCAGGATCCTGTGGACCAATGAGGAAATGCACAATACAGATAAGTATTGGATTATTTTGCTTGTGAACATACATGCGTATATGATTTGGCTATGATGTTTTAAGCTCTTGTTCTAGAGATAAAACCGATGAGAATAAACTAAACATGTGAATCTATTCAATGT
>LPNX010994308.1:31101-66472 GCA_001517045.1 Pseudotsuga menziesii
AAATTTCAATGGTGAATTTCACAGGTGAGAAAAGTGAAACCCAGTGGTGCACATTGATCATGGAAGCAGATCAAAAATTGTTGGACTTAGCTGGAAGAATCCTTCAAATGATTGCCAAGACCTAAGCAAATCTTGGGGAGATGCTCAAGATACAGAAAAGGCAAAATGAAATCAACCACCAGATTTTGCAAGACTCTATTGGTTTGCAAAGGGAGGTGAAATTCCTTCTGGGAGCAATCGGCAAAGGAAAGGAAGGTGGATCAGTGATGGGACATTCGTCCAAGCGAACCGTTAAGAAACGGTCCAGGCATGAAGACTCAAAAGGAATTGAGCAGGTAAAGATGAAGCAGCCAATGAAATGTTGGGAATGCAGAGGACATCATTTACACCGGGACTGCCCAATGAGGGAACATGATGAGGGCAATAGCCGCAAAGTTCCTAGGATTCGGGATAAGCTGAGAGATGAGAACCAGCAGGAGAATTTCATGGAAGCCGAGGGGCTTGGTCCTGAACGTTCAAAGTAAATAATTGAACGTGGGACAGATCTGCAAAATTTTGAAATTTTGATGTGCAATTGTATATGTATTGTATATGTATTCCTATGTATTGGAACACCAAGGACGGTGTTATTCCAAGGGGGAGGGGAATGTAACACCCCGGTTTTGACCCCATTTGCATGATGTATATAATGTAATTAATCGTGGTGAGGAGTTAATGGAAAAATCCCCACCATCGATTTGGTTATGTATGTTTCGGCAATGGGGATAGTTGCCGATGGTATATCGTGCTATCCTACACATTATAGTTTGGCATCATGTAAATACGCACATCAATTAAAAATAAACCCACAACCAGCTATGGCAGTGCAACGTTAAAATGAAAAGGGCATGATTCCAAAGGATAACGATGTGGGGGATGTCAAACCTTGGTCTATGGAGGGGGAATCCATGTGTTGCCACCTTGTTTGATTTTCCATCTTCCCTTGTCTCATCCACCACCATTAAAATGTCTTGTTGAGTAGTTGGGGGAAGTTATTGCTGAGTAGTGGTGGGTGTGGCAGGACTGTCAGTCCTTGCCCACGTGCCCACTCTACCAGCAGACTCTCCTCTTCACGTTGCGTGGGGGGAAGAAGAAACATTCACTCCACTCTCCCACGATTCCAACCTCCACAGGATTTGGTCTGTTCGTTCCTCCTGATTGTCTGCTCATCCACGCGCTTAGGCCAAGTCTGTTCACTCTCATGCAAGGACGTGTAGGAGGAGGTTGGTTCATCTTCCTCATGCGGAGTAGCAAGCTGGAAGAGCGGCCTCAAGGGCACGATTTCTGTTGTCTATGTGAATAGCTGTGGTTTTTCAGCCACGATTCTGCCTTGCTGTTGGTTTCACCCACATTTTGGGTTGTTGTCATTTTTCCCATGATTTTGGATGCTATTGAGAGTCCAATTTCTTCTTCCATTTCGAACTATGTATGGGTTTCTTCCATGTTTTTCCTGGGCTGCGTCTTTTTCTCCCTTGCGCACAGGTTGAGAGTTGTTCTCTCTGCATTTTCTATCTATGTAATTTGTCTTCAGCCATTACATTGGGGAATTGTGTGTGCTATGGGCTTGTGTATGTTGGCGGGTTGTTGATTGCCACATCCATTAGCTGAGTTTTCCTCTGTCCACGCTGGGAGTCTAACTTCTTCCCTGTTTTGGGACTGTGTAAAGTTGCCATCATTTTGATGGTGAGTTCGGGCTGTTGATGCACCCTGGTTTTGGGTTGCTGTTGAGTTATTTTGGCCACGCTAGGGCCAAGAACAACTCTGAGTTGTTTTGTGGCTTGAGCTGTGTTTCGCCTCTTGGTTGGGATTGTCAACCGGTTGTCTTTGCCTTCTTCATAGAGCTGTGAAGGGATTATTTTGCTGCGGTATGCAGTGGTTGGTCTTCGGACTGTTGAGAGTGGGATTAGAGGCTGGGTATGCTTGAGAAGGCTGGTGCTGAGGCCACTAGCTTAGCATTAGCCTTTCCTAGCTCCTTGATGACCTGGTAAATCCCTACTGTGTGGGTTTGGCTGATTGGAAAACCTTGGCTATGTGTAAGCCTGCATTGACCCTTATTCCTTGAGGAATCATGCCCAGCTCGGGGATGGTAGTGTTGCTGAGAGATTGATGAGCACGCTGGCCTATGGTTGGGTGGAATGTTGCAGCGACCTAGCTGGTTGCAGGGCGAGTTCTTCATTAAAAGATAAGTACTTGTGATTGTTTCATCTCTGCAATTATATCTACTATTCCATGAATTATGATGAACATGTTAAATGCTGGAATGTGTGTGTCTTGCTTCCGCTGAACGTTGAGTAACTGTGTATGCTTGTATGTTTTATGCATCTTAGTATGCATTATGCTAAGTAATTTAATATCATCATTTATCCCTGTTCGTGTTCATGGGAGCTGTTTTCCCATTGTTTGGTGTTGGTCGCGTCCTCTTTCCCGGTCGGAGGGACGGGGACGTGACAAGTTATGTAATAAGTGATAGCTAAAAAAAATGAATATTCAACACCAAAAATTAAGCACTTTTGTTAGTTACAAACAAACCACAATCCATCCTATCTTACATATGAAAACAATGATCCCCGATCGCACATAAACTTCACCAAACAATCATGTAGATTGTTAAATCTTACGAAATAGTCACCAAATAGTTTATGGAACAACTGAATCACCCTTGGTTAGTGGGAATCATTATTGGTGATTCTGATCATACATTGTCTGAATCCCAATGTTATATATTGTGGAGACTATGAAAAAAATGGTTTGTGACACTATGGTTTCAGATTTATGCCAAATTTGATACGGGAAAGTCATTAGGGTTTAGGGTATGCCAGCATATTGATGGTGAAACCATATAGGACAAACACTCTGATGGTGAATCCATATAGGACAAGAATCTCAGTTACTGAGATCACCTGAAATGGGAGCTCACGAAATTTGGATTTTTCTACAACTATATGAATGGATGATGCATACCTTCACCACCTTACACTCTAATTCAATGAATTTCACGGAAATGTTATCATCACCAATTAAAAGATGAATTGCCCATGTTGTGCTTAACTTGTTCCATGTATATTACAAAGTTACCCAAGTCTTCCCTCTAAGAATTTGGTAAAGTTAATGCAACACAATATGGATTCGAGCAGCAAGCTTAGAATTTTCAGATTCAGTTTGCCCATTTCCATTCACTGCGCTTGTCGTTATGAGGACAGTTATGAGCTCCTTAAGAGTGATAAGAAGAAACCCAACACGAGGAGGAGAGTAGTGATGCAAAATGTCAGATTAGGTCATAGGAGGACGAGATTATTCATCGTTGGGATTTGCAGAAGGATCCGTGCTCAAATCCAAAGGGTGTATAGTTACAGCTTGGGATTGTTGTTCAAGAGAATTAAGCCTTTCTACCTCTTCCTTCTTTCTGAACTAGAGGAGACAAGTCCCTGAGCGGAATTGATGATTAATCCTAAGTGTTTTCATCAATTCCTCCTTTGTTATTTATGTGTTGCCTCCACCTACTTTGTGTGATATGGATTTCTAAACAACCATATTTATGCTAGTCAGCTGCACAATACATGATCATATATTACCACTCAAAAGATCTTATGTTCTCCATGTTGGTAGTGGTTAATTACTCCACTGCCAAGATTGATTGCACACTGAAATGCTGAAAAGCCAACGTTGTTCAAATCCCTAAACGTCAGAATTCTGAAATATCATTCACCGTCCATATTTGTGGTCGCCACAATCTTGAAGAGTTGCAGCATCGCCACACTACCACACCATTTTTTATTTTTCCATGTTGTCAAGGTTTCAAAGGGGCAGCACACCTCATCGATTTCTGAAGAAGCAGTTACTGCCTCTGTCACAGCTTATGAAATAATTATTGAGGCAAAGCATTACATTGTTTTTGAAAAAACAATTTTTGAAGAGTCGTTCACCATTCATGTTGCAGCTCATGAAAGGGGAGCAAATTAATTAAATTCTAATAGACATCAAATTTATAAAGCATGAAAAGCCATCTTAATCTGCCAGCAAACGCATCTAATCTTCCCATGAGGTAGCGCAGATTTTTAATTATGTCACACTGTAATAGATAGTAATTTATTTACATAGAATCACATTTTTGTATAAACGAAGGGTCAGTTTGTATTTAATGACCGACTTAGCCAAATCCTTATATATACCTAGCTTGTAAATATTATATATACGTAGTTTGTAAATCATATTTAACATGGTGAAGATGCACAACAGAGAGTAATAGAAATAGAGTTGAAAGTCTGAACTTTACTATGTAATTTTTTGTGTGTTTACTCTATTTTTTGAGTTAGATAACTCAGTTTTTATTTTTGATGCTGGTCTACAATAGCAGCTGAACGAAATAGAGTTTATTTGATGTGAGTGTTGATTATTAATTTAGTAGAATATTTATGTTGAGTTTATGGACACAGGGGTCATCTGAAACTTGTTTAAACGTTATCTATAACAAGCTGTGTGTGAGCTGTGAGTGACTATCAGTAGCCATAGCTAGTTGAAATAATCGTTTTAATTGATGTGAGTTGTAACAACCAGCTGCAACATCTACTAAAGGAGATTATAAGCTGTAATAGACAAGCTGCAACAATCCCGTAGTATGGGGTTGATTTTGTGAGTTATGTTAGCGAGTTATAGGACAGTTGTACATTGCTCAGGAAAGTTGTACATTGCTCAGGAGAGCTGTAAATTTCCCGTATGTGTTGTTTTGAGCCGTGCTTAAATTTTTTAGTGCTCCTAAGGAAGGAGCGGCACTCCCTTGCCTTCCCCATAGTGGTATCAGAGCTGAATGTTCCTAATTTCTATTTATTGGTTATATGCTCATTTCATGAACGAATCATGCGATTGTATGCTGAGTTGTTTGTGTTTTGTTTGGAAATCTTGTTGTTGAGTCTTACTCCAGCACCCTCTTCCTGCTACGTAGAAAGAGCAGAAGTAATTTAAGTTTGTATGTTCATCTTAGTATTCGTAATATCCCAAATCCCGATATTTTCTATTTCTAAGCAAATATGCTGATACAACTGGGCATGCAAAATGTCATGCAAATATCCATATTATTATAGCAAAAATTAGGGTTAGGGTTTATGAGATAGAATGAACACTTACCACTGATAAGCCAACTAGACTACTCCTGAGAGAGTATGCAAGAACTAAGATCTGAATCGGAGATGGATAGATATCTTCCACTTCTGGTGAAACCCCAACAGCAAGAACCCAAGTCAGAAAAGAGTGACATTTTCAGTGAAGGAGGTGTCCGATGACGCTACCAATTTGCAGGACTGATATCCTTCCAGTGGCGGAGAGAATTCTTGGTACATGTGAATTTTCTGAGGTCTCTAGGCAGGATAGTGACTTGCTCCAGAGAGGCAGCTGCTCATGCCCCCTTGATCCCGAAATAGCTGGTAACTGCTCCAAATGAGCACGAACGGATCTGATAATCATCGGGTACTAGAGTATGATGCTAATGATGAGAATGGTGCCTGAGTTTTAGAGTAAAGCTGAGATATGAAGGCCTAGCAACTGATTAGGTATTTCTAGCTGAACCCCCCCCCCCTTACGGCTGGACACGTGTCCCTGCAACGATCTATACCATATATTAGATAACTTATGAATGAATGTAAGAGAAAATGGTGAACCTGTATGGCTTACCCTGAATGAGACTAGGATAGATGTTTCACTGTCGAAATCCCATTAGTTAAAGACTCCATCTCCAACCCCAACTACTGTGCGGCACACTGTGTTGCTATCCAAGAGCTCCCAAAATAATAATCACTAAAAGTGAAGTCTCCTTTCACTTTATCCTCCTTTTATAACTTTCAACTGTGAAAACCCTAATCTTTGACCTAATTAGGTCACTTTATCTTCTAATTTGCAGTTGACTTGCATGCATGCGGATGGAGACTTAAAGAGTGCATGCATCATTAAATAATGCTTGGATGGCATGCACAAAGGTGGCCTTTGGCCTCGGTGGCCCTTCTTGACCTAATGATGATGCCCTAGATCTTCTATGGATGGCATCAGTCCTTAGCTGATTCCCTAGCTATCAGTAACTGCTCGAACCCATAGGAATCACATAGGTTAGCGGTTTTGGGCCTCAAGGCCTAATTGGAAGAGGACATTACAGTCCTTCCCGCTTGAGATTGCTTGTCCTCAAGCAGCTTCAAACTAGGATGCTGCAATACCTATTCACCTTCCCAAGTGGCATCCTCTACGGTAGTTCTTTCCATTGAACCAAGTATTCTCTGATTACCCTGTTCCTGAGCTTCCTTTCTCTAGTTTGTATGATCCGTTTGGGAATCAGTATCAGCAATCCTTCATCATCTAAAGGAGGCAATTTGGTAGATGGAGCAATGTGTTTCCCAAGGGTATTCTTCAGATTAGATACATGGAACACATTGTGAATTTTGCTTTCCTGTGGAAGTTCTAGTTCATATGCCACCTCTCCCACCTTCTTGATTATTCTGTATGGTCCATAGAAGTGGGGTTTTAACTTCTCTTATCCTTTCTTCTTAAGTAAGGATTGTCTGTAAGGCTGGAGCCTTAAGTATACTAAATCCCCTACCTCAAAGCTCCGCTCAATCCTGTGTTTGTCGGCATACAACTTTTGTTGATTCTGGGATGTTTGTAAATTCTCCTTCAATATTTTTAGAATGTCTTGACTGTCTTGTATCTAATCCTTAGCTTTAGGAGCCCTACTATCTCCAAATGCCAAATATGCATAGTCCAAGGCCTTGTAACCATATAATGCCTTAAAAGGAGTCATCTTAATAGACATGTGATAGGTAGTATTGTAGCAATACTCCCCTAGGTGTAGACATTTGATCTAGGTTTGCTGCTACCCTTCTACATAGTTCCTTAAATATCCTTCGATCCACTTGTTGACTATTTCCATTTTCTCGTCACTCTAGGGATGATAACTTGTACTAGTAGCTAGTTTGGTCCCCACCAATATGAATAGTTTCTGCCAGAAGGCACCCGTGAATCTGCTATCTCGATCACTGACAATGGTCTTAGATAACCCGTGTAACCTGAAGATCTCCCTGAAGAATAACTCAGCTACTTGAGCTACCGAGTAGTTTGATGATATCAAGAAGAAATGTGCAAAATTCGTTAGTCTGTCAACTACTACATATAAACAATCTTGCCCTTGGACCTTGGGAAATCCTGAAATAAAGTCCATAGAGATGCTTTCCCACTTATGTTATGGAATCGGTAGTGGCTGGAGTAACCCTGCTAGATGGGTGTTCTCAATCTTGTTCTGCTGACAGATGCTACATTCCCAGACATGCTGCATAATTTTCCCCTTGAGGCCCTTCCATGATAACCTCTCTCTATTCTGCCTGTAGGTCTTTAAGAAACCTTGATGCCCCGATAAAGGAGAATCATGGGCTGCCTGAATGATCTTTTTCCTCAATGTGTATTTTGGAACGAGGTATATCCTGTTTTTGTAATAGATGATGTCATCAACAATCCTGTACCTGTCATCTTGAATTTGCTCATCCAATAATTCGCAAGCGAATTTATTTTTGGAGTATTCTACTAAGAGAAGTGCCCTCCAATCTGTGGATATACTACTGAGAGATAATGGGGTGTGACACTTGGATAATGCATCAACTACTACATTATTCTTATCTTTTACATACTCGATCTCGAAATTGTAGGCTTGTACTTTGCTGACCCATTTCTGCTGTCGCTCATTTAGTTCCTTCTGCTCCAGGAAATACTTGAGGCTGTTATGATCGCTTTTGATTTTGAACTTACTTCCAACTAGGTACTGTCTAAATTTTGTGAGAGCATGCAAGATGTCTAGCATCTCTTTGTCATATATGGAGTAATGGCGCTCGTATTTCTTCAGTTTACGGCTCTCAGATGCAATAGGGTGATGATTTTGCATCAACAATACTCCTAACCCTTCCCCTGAGGCATCACATTCTACTACAAAAAGTTGTGAGAAGTCTGGTAATGCTAGAACTGGACAAGAACTCATAATAACCTTCATCTCCTCGAAATTTTTCTGTGCTAAGTCTGTCCAAGTGAATGCTCCCTTCTTGGTGAGATCTATGAGGGGTGCTGCAAATTGGGAGAATCCCTTAACATACCATCGGTAATAAGTGCACAGACCTAAGAAACCTCTCAATTCTGTAACTGTTTTTGGTGCGGGCCAATCTTTGATAGCTCATATTTTATCCATATCAACCTGTACTCCTTCTGCATTGATTATGTGTCCTAAATACAACACTTCCTTCATGAAAACTCACACTTGGACATTTTTGCATAAAGCAAATGTTCTTCTAAAGTACTCAATGCTTCGTCCAGGTGTTTTAGATGCTCTTCCCATGTTTTGCTGTAAATTAGGATTTCATTAAAGAATACGAGCAAAAACTTATGTAGATGTGCTCTGAAGGTGTGGTTCATGCATGAATAAAAAGTGGCTGGAGCATTGGTAAGTCCAAAGGGCATGACCAAAAACTCATAGTGACCATAGCGACAGCGAAAAGATGTTTTGGAGATGTCCTGGTCCCTTACCCTGATCTGATGGTATCTTGAGCGAAGATCGATCTTGGAGAAGTATTGAGCTCCCCGAAGCTCATCCATGAGTTCGTCAATTCTAGGAATGGGATACATGTTCTTAATGTTATTTTTGTTGAGTGCTTGATAATCGATGCACATTCACAGTGTACCATCCTTCTTTTTGACCAGTACTACTGAGGATGTAAAGGGGCTAGAACTGGGCCGAATATATCCAAGCTCCAGTAATTCTTTGATTTTTTTCTCAATCTCATCCTTGTATCTTTTGGGATGCCTATAAGGAGTGGTGATGACTACTTGTGTCCCCTCCTGTAGCTCGATGATGTGTTCAAAACCTCGGTCTGGTGGTCTACCTGATGGAAGGTCCTGAAAAACCTTTTCATGTTCCTGTAGCAAGGTTTGAATGTCACTTGGGTGTTGTGTGCTAGTCTCTGGGGGTTTCCTGAAGGTGACCAAACATTCTGCAGCCCATTCTATATCATCCTATCGAAGTACTGCCTCCATTCTCTGTGACGAGACCGGTTTTGGGGGATAAGTGTTCATGCCCTCAAAACTACCTGTTTGTTGTATGGCCCCTAGAATTCCATTTCCATTGCCCTGTAGTCTGTAGTGTATTTCCCTATAGAATAAAGCCACTAAACACCCAATACCACATGAGTATCCGCTAAATCCACTACATAGAAGGAGTTTGTCATCTGATAGTTACCTAAGGTAACATCCAATTTTGGGATCCAGTAGTTGCACTCCATGCAGGAGTTCTCGGCTACTGCTACAGTGAATCCTTAGAAATTCTCGGTCTAAATACCTCTCTTGGTTACCCAAGCGGAGTCAATGAAATTGTGGGTGGCTCCCCCATCAATCAATGCTCCTACTCTGTGACCCTGAGAGTATGGAATCTTGGTACTCCAGATAATGTAGCAATGACTCCCTCTAGTGTATCACCCTGGTGTGATTCCTCCTCAGCTGCTCGTAGTTCTTTTGTGGCTTCATGTTCATAGTCATCCTCAACACTGTTTGAATATACATCAATGTAGTGAGCCTTCACCTGCCCTGCACACCTGTGTCTTGGTACCCATGGTTCCTAATAGGTGAAGCATAGTTTCTTCCTTCTCAAATCTTTCCTAGTGTCCTCATCTAACCATGTTTTCTTGGGCACATCCTACTGGAAAGGTTTCATTTCCTTGTCCCTAACAAGAAAATTGGTTTTCAGTGGGAATTTGTTTTTGGGGACTGAATCCTGAAGATCTCTTGCTCTACTAATGGCATCCTGTAGAGTGAGGGGTTTGTAGGCTTTCACCCATCCCCGTAGTGGCTCTATGAGGGCCTCAGTGAATAACATAGTCAATCTGCTCTCTGACACGTCTATTACCATAACGGCTATCCTCTGAAATTCTCAAATGAAAGCTTCTGCACTACTGGTCTGTTTGAATTGAGCCAACTCCCTGAAATGTATCCCTGGATCTTTCCTGTCAAACCTCTCTATGAGCTTCTAAGTGAACTCACCATAGAAATGTATGGTGTTGTGACCCAATGTCACCAATCTGTGGTACCACCACTCGTGAGCCTCTCCGTCCAGGTGAAGTGTAGCCAATTTAATAGCGTCTATCTCTGTCATGGGGCTGAGTTGGAAATAGGTATCCAACTTTTGAACCCATATCCTTGCTGATCCTCCACGAGTCCCATCAAAGTTTGTAATGGTCAACCTGCCCAAGGTCTTCTGTAACTCATAGTTGTGATTGAAACCCTTGTTGAAATTCTTGGGCCTGTTCCTACTCTTCATGTTGCAAAAATCAGAAAAAGACATGGCAGCATGAAACTCATCCCCTAAGTCTCTATAATCCTGTAAATAAGCCCCAAAAGGCTTGCTAGGTTCTACCTGCATGACCAGGCCCCCTACTATATCTGCCAAGAAGTGAGGCATGGTAGGCCTAATAGAAGGTCTGCTGTATATGTGCAGAGTATTCTGAATGTTAGTGTACGCTATCTTTCCACTACTGCTTGTAGATCCCCGATCTACCAGTGAGGGAGGTGTACTGCTGATACCTGTTTTCGGATTCGCTGATAATCTGTTGATTGCATTGAGTACATCATTTTGTACTTTGGCTAAGTCTTGCAATGCAGAGACCAAGCTACAAAAATCCATCCGATCCTCCTCTTCTCCCATTCCTTTTCCCCTATCCGAGTGTATACCTATTTGTTCCATATCTGAACTGGTATCTTCTAGTTGGATATCCTCAAAATCCCCTGTGTATCTAGTCTTCCTCCTCCTATAGGTTACAAAAGGGTCTCCTTCTGTATTCATCTAAGTTTCATTTCTTAACCACACAGCTAGCCAAGAAGATAGCTATGATACCACTATAATATCCCAAATCCTGATATTTTCTATTTCTAAGCAAATATGCTGATACAACTGGGCATGCAAACTGCCATGCAAAAATCCCTATTTTATAGCAAAAATTAGGGTTAGGGTTTGTGAGATAGAATGAACACTTACCACTGATAAGCCAGCTAGACTGCTCTTGAGAGAGTATGCAAGCACCAAGAATTGAATCGGAGTTGGACAGATATCTCCTGCTTCCGGTGAAACCCCAGCAGCAAGAATCCAAGTCAGAAAAGGGTGACATTTTCAGTGAAGGAGGTGTCCCATGATGTTGTCGATTTGCAGGGCTGGTAGCCTTCCCGTACCAAAGAGAATTCCTGGTACATGTAGATTTTCTGAGGTCTCTAGGAAGGATAGTGACTTTCTCTAGAGAGGCAACTGCTCATGCCCCCTTGTTCCCAAAATAGCTGGTAACTGCTTCGGATGAGCACAGACAGATCTAATAATCACCAGGTACTGGAGTATGATGCTGATGATGAGAATGGTGCTTGAGTTTTGGAGTAAAGTTGAGATCTTAAGGCCCAGCAACTGATTAGGGATTTCTGGCTGAAACCCCCCCCCCTTACGGCTGCACATGTGTCCCTGCAACGATCTATACCATATACTGGATAACTTATGAATGAATGTAAGAGAAAATGGTGAACCTGTATGGCTTACCCTAAATGAGACTAGGATAGATGTTTCACTGCCGAAATCCCGTTAGTTAAAGACTTCGTCTCCAACCCCAACTGCTGTGCAGCACGCTGTGCTGCTAGCCAAGAGCTCCCAAAATAATAATCATCAAAAGTGAAGTCTCCTTTCACTTTATCCTCCTTTCATAACTTTCAACTGTGAAAACCCTAATCTTTGACCTAATTAGGTCACTTTATCTTCTAATTTGCAGTTGACTTGCATGCATGCAGATGGAGACTTAAAGAGTGCATCCATCATTAAATAATTCTTGGATGGCATGCACAAAGGTGGCCTTTGGCCCCGGTGGCCCTTCTTGACCTAATGATGATGCCCTAGATCTTCTATGGATGGCATTAGTCCTTAGTTGATTCCCTAGCTGTCAGTAACTGCTCGAACCCACAGGAACCACATAGGTTAGTGGTTTTGGGCCTGAAGGCCTAATTGGAAGGGGGCATTAAAGTATTGGTAAGAGCTCCTGTGGTCCCTCAAATAAGGGTTGAATCAAGTGTTTCATCCATATGTTGGTTAATATGATAAATCTTGGTCATGGCTTGAGTAAAGGAATGAAAGTGTTGTAGTCCGTCGATGAAGTTGACTCTGTGAGTGTTCCCTCAGATAGAGGTTGATAAATTGGAAGGAAGATATTCTTCCTGGTTGAGAGCTCCCAGATAGTTTAATGGTAGAGAATTTTGAATTCCACTGTTATGGAAGTTTCCTTGGTTTGATTTGAATCCATTTTGTGTGAAAGATGATCAGGTGGTCGTATCCAAAAGAAATTTAAATTCTATGCAAGTATTTATTTGAAGACAGAGACATGGGGAAAATAAGAATGCTTAAGGAGATGAAGAATAATATTGCTAATGCAAAGGAAGATGGTTTTTCCATAGTAGAGATATTAGGAGAAGCCACTAAGGAACCTGCTGAAGTAGAGGAAGTTCAAGAAAATATAGAGGATGCATGGAGTAGCATCTATTATCCACCGCCATATTTCTCAAGTATAATTTATGAATGTTGGTTAGTTAATATGAAAAATTTCTTGCATGCCATAGGTTTATGGATTTTTTTTGAGGATGGAGTTAAGAAACTCCAGGATGAGGGAAATCCTTGCATTTTCCTTGTACTACATCCAGCAAGCTCTGGATGATAATATCTTTTATGTAATTGTTGAAGCAGACACAGCTAGAGAATCCTGGGAAAGTTTGAAGAGAATGTTTGATGTAAGGGGGAGTTATATGGAGTCGCCAGATTTGTTAGCTGGAATATTTCACCTCCTGCGGACAGCAAGGTGTTCCACTGGTCTGAATCATTCAGATCTAGAACAAATAGATCACAAAGGCTGATAACTCTCCCTAGACGCTGTAGATATCTGGAATACAAGGCTTTGATAGTCCAGTTGTGTACCTACAATTAAGCTCAACATGAAACGAATCAAAGAAACCCGAATATGATCTACTAATCTATGTTAGTGACTAAGGAATCTGGAAATATATATCTGAAATCAAACATCAACAATATATATGGGACAGAAAATCAACTTGCATTAGAAATATGAGGAAGTTTACAACCAAGCCTTGGTGTTGACATGCATTTCCATGAAACCAGCTCTTCATCCCCAAACTCTCTGACTCTAGCTCTCTATGCTCTCTCCAAATGATCTTGGGCCAAGAATCAATCCAACAGCATAACAATACCTTCAATGTTCTCCCCTTAACCATGGCTATGAGCTCATATTTATAGGGCTTTAATGGATAGAGATGGTTGAGAAATTAGTGGGTGAGGCGGCTTCTAAGATCCTAGGATGAGGGATCTTGAGCTCAACCAACCCACAATAGTAGGGATAAGGCAGTACATGAGGCTTATCATCTAGAAGCCTTGAGAAACTTATTTTTTTCCCTTTTTACCAAGGGTATCGCGCTTCTCCTTCTATGACAGAGCGGTTCTGGTAATAACCACCTATGGACCAAGGGCAATGGGTGGTGGCACCGCTTGTGGACAACTGATGAAAGGCGATGTGAGCAGGGGTAATTCTCCTAGATAAAGGGGCATGTGCGGTGCTGGGAATTTGTATGACTGATTGATAAAAAAACCATTTAGTTTCCACTCCAGAAGCTAGGATTCAGGGCAAGTAGGTATGTCAAATGTCTTATTACATGATGGTGACAGGAATTTGGTATTACAGGATGCGCCCCAAATCATGAGTCTTAGAGTGATACGATAAACGAGAGCTTTGAAAACAAGTCATCGCCAAGAGATGAAAATGTCGGTTCGATCGGAGTATGCAGTCAAGTAGGCATCTGTAGTACATCAGTATGTTGACTCATAGACACAAGTAACCAAACTCATAGCTGCAGACCAATACAAGGTGGATCCATGAGTGGAATAAAAAAGCATGGCTACTAGAATACATCGTAGATCCATGTGATAGAGGACTTAAACTTAGACATAGCTACCAAACATACAACATAGATCTATGTCATACAGACACAAATTTGAGCATAGCCAAAACCATACAAATGTGGATCCATGATAGATATACAAAACTCCATCGCAACCTACAGAAAAATCAATGAGCGCTTTTAAACAAATGCCCAGGGTCTTCGTCTCGTCTTCCACAAAGTACAATTCTATCCATGTGATTACAATGATCTGAAGTCGAACATGGTAGAAACCACTTGATTACCGACCAATGATGTGAACTGTTAACAAGTGCGAGGGAGATCACCATTAATGTTAATGATTCCCAAGGTACCCTAGTATGATCTATTAAGTGCGAATACATGTCCTAATGTTGAACACCCAGTTGATTCTATTGATCAAAGGTCAATGATGTGAACCTATGTCGAGAGAGAGAGAATATGTCATTAAGGCATACAGATCTCAAGGTACTAAATATTGTTTCTAAGACTATTTCCCAGATGATGAGCTGATGTCGACAGGAATAATCTTGTTGATGGAGGGCCATGATGAGTCCCACATCGACGACACGAAACTTAGAACATAGTTCTGGAATGATGTGAATGTAGTAACCATATGACTTACTCAAAGATACTAACACAAAGACTGTGTAGACTGCAGAGGTAAAACTTGTTCAGATCTCCTTTGAACATCGGGCAGCATGACAAAATGACTTGGCAGCAGCATGACTAGACAGAACAGATACACAATGTGACAGTGGACAATGAATTCTTTTGAAAGACTCAAAGGATTGACATGACTCATGAAAGTGGATAGTCACAGAGATCAGCTCAATACCCAATTGACTGACATGATTGTGTAGATAAGTGCCATGTTCAAAGGTAATGACAAACAACTACCATTATTTATAAAATGATTCCCTTCCCATTTCCCCCATCATGATTGATGAGTGCCTCTTTTCTGTTTTACAAGTTCAAAGAGGGTAACAAACACTCGATATAGCTTGTCAGAAGATAAGTCTAGACTCATATGTTTTACGAACCTGAGAGAGGAGGGGTTTGTTCCCAAAACAGGTCTCTCAATGTTTAATTTAACGAGTCCACTGAAAGAAAACTCGGTATCGTTCATGATTAGAGAGTTTGAACGAATACAGAAGAAAACTCCATGGGGGTCCTTTTTTGTATGATTTAGTCTCTAAGGCCCGAAAAAGTGTAAAATCATGCCTTAGAGAACTCTTCCAGTCATGATTGGCTGGAGCGATGCTTTTTCATAAATAGTCCGATCCGAACCGAAAAAGAGATAACCTACCGTCAAATGAACGACTCTTCAAATACTTTAACGAGCGTGAAGACAAGATCGCTTGACAATCTTTTCATATTTAGGGAGCCTGAAAAGAGTTTAAAGAGGACTCCATTAACCTTTTTCATGTTTGAATCCAGAGCACGAAAAAGTAATAAACTAAGCTCAAACCACTTTTCATGTTTTAACCAGAGCACGAAAAAGTAATAAACTAAGCTCAAACCACTTTTCATGTTTTAACCAGAGCACGAAAAATGAAAAGTAAGCTCAACATAATATTACTATTTTAACGAGCTCGAAGATCAGTTAAAACAATGCTCAGAATATTTGTTTCATTTTTACGCAAGCTCAAAACCAATGGGTAAACTATGCTTGAAAAATCCCATTAACATGATATACATAGGTTGGAATCTTGCCCCCAGCATGATTGCTAGCGAAGCTTACCCCTAGCATGGTTGCTAGCGGATCGACATGCCCCCAAGCTTCATTTCATTTAACGTCGATTCTTCTTCCATACGCATCCTAAAAACCTGGTAACTAATGTGAAAATGTTCACCAGGGGTGTAGTAAGAATGAGAATCAGGTAGGTGAAGGTTCAAGTTCTAACACTAAAGTGAAGACTTGACTCAAGGGAAGGGGATCTGTGAAGACTCGACCAAAGGGAAGGGGATCTGTTTCATTTTTACACAAGCTTGAAATAGAAGGTAACTATGCTTGGAACATGGTTTCATTTTTATGCAAGATTGAAACCAAAAGGGTAAACTATGCTTGAGGAGCGGTTTTTTTTTTTAACGATCTTGAAACCGAAAAGTAAACTATGCTCTTGACATGGTTTCATTTTTATGCAAGCTTGAAACCAAAAGCGTAAACTATGCTTAAGGAATGGTTTTATTTTTTAACGAGCTTGAAACTAAAAGCATAAACTATGCTCTAGACATGGTTTCATTTTTATGCAGGCTTGAAACCAAAAGTGTAAACTATGCTTAAGGAATGGTTCTATTTTTTAACGAGCTCGAAACCAAAAGCGTAAGCTATTCTCTAGACATGGTTTCATTTTTATGCAAGCTTGAAACCAAAAGCATAAACTATGCTTAAGGAATGATTTACGCTTTTGGTTTCAAGCTTGCATAAAAATGAAACCATGTCGAGAGCATAGTTTACATTTCCCAGGCTCCTCCCCAATGGAGTCGCCATACTTGTTAGATGGAATATTTCACCTCCTGTGGACAGTAAGGTGTTCCACTGGTCTGAATGGTTCAGATCCAGAACAAATAGATCACAGAGGCTGATAACTCTCCCTAGACACTGCAGATATCTGGAATACAAGGCTTTGATATTCCACCTATGTACCTGCAAAAAAGCTCAACATGAAACAAATCAAAGCAAACTGAATATGATCTAATCATCTATGCTAGTGACTAAGGAATCTAGCAATATATATCTGAAATCAAACATCAACAATATATATGGGACAAAAAATCAACTTGCATTAGAAATATGAAGAAGTTTACAACCAAGCCTTAGTGTTGACATGCATCTCCATGAAACTAGCTCTTCATCCCCAAAAGCTCCGACTCTAGCTCTCTATGCTCTCTCCAGATGATCTTGGGCCAATAATCAATCCAATAGCATAACAATACCTTCAATGTTCTCCCCTTAACCATGGCTATGAGCTCATATTTATAGGGCTTTAATTGATAGAGATGGTTGAGAAATTAGTGGGTGAGGTGGCCTCTAAGATCCTAGGATGAGGGATCTCGAGCTCAACCAACCCACAACCGTAGGGATAAGGAAGTACATGAGGCTTATCATCTAGAAGCCTCAAGAAACTTCCCTTTTCCCCTTTTTACCTAGGGTACCGCGCTTCTCTGTCTATGACATAGCGGTTCTAGTAATAACCGCCTATGGACCAAGGGCAATGGGTGGTGGCACTGCGTGTGGACAACCGATGAAAGGTGGTGCGAGTAGGGGTACCGCTCCTTGATAAAGGGGCATGTGCGGTGCTAGGAATTTATATGAAAGATTGATAAAAAACCATTTAGTTTCCACTCCAGAACCTGGGATTCAAGGCAAGTAGGTATGTCAAATGTCTTATCACATGATCGTGACAGGATTTTGGTATAACACTGAAGCAGACACAGCTAGAGAAGCCTGGGAAAGTATGAAGAGAATGTTTGATGTAAGGGGGAGTTATATGGCTGAGTCACAACCTGTTAACATTTCAGCAGACAAATTTGCAGAAGCAACAAAAGATAGTCAAAATATTTGTAAATATTCCAATTGTGTTGATATATCAAATGATGAAAATGATGTCAAAACTAAAAGTGAAAGCGTGGTTGTTGTATGTTGTATAGCAGCAATAGAATTTGAACAAATTCCTATTGATAAAGATGTTGATGTCCCTGAAGTAAATTATGGAAATGATGGAATTGTTAACATATAGAATGTTGATAAAGATGGTAAATTTATCAAGTGTGAAGACAACAAAGAATTATTTGTGCAAGAAGAGTCCTTGAAGCACACATCCATGAAGAAATTTAAATCATGTGTTGAATCTAGTGATTGTGGACATGTAGGTACAATGAATATAGAAGGCAACACTGAAGATGTTGTAGAAGTCAAAGACAAATATGGGCTTGAAATAAACTATAGTAGTTATGTTGCAGAAAATGAAAAGTGTTTCATTCACCCATTTGGTGCGCATACGGAAGATGATAAAACTTCGTGTGAAAAATACACTCATGAAAATGGTGTATTTGATGATAGAAAAACTGCTGGTGATATTTTTAAAGAAGAATCTGCAGAGATATTGAATGGTGCAGATAATGACAGAAAAAAAGAACAAAAGTTTTGGTAATAATTTGTTTGTTAGTGATTGTGTAGGTACAAAGAAAGAAAATGATGATGTCTTGGGTTATAAGTCATATATTGAAGGTGAAGCAACTGCTAGTGTAGCAGTTTGTTCTTTGAATATTCCAATGATGTATGTTGTTGATGACGGCGATGAAGAAGGTGCCAATGAAGCAACCAATATTTGTGAAATTTACCATGGAGAAGTAATGGTCAATGATGATCATGATGATAGGGTGAATACTGCCATATCAATAGTATGTGAAGTAGCATTAAAAGCTAAGAAAGATAAAGTGCATTGTGTTGAAGTTCTTGAACCTGTTTATGAATTTTTTGAAAATATTGATGATTTTAATTTTGATGAAGAATTTGATAAGATTGTTGAAGATTGCATAGAACTTGCAGCAAATGAAATAGATAAATTACAAGAAAAAGGAATATATAATGATGCTGAAAATGTTGATGATTTAGGGATTGCAGAAGCAGTGATAGAAATAGAATTGCATAATGATAACACTCAAAATGTTGTATGTTTTGTTGTAGATAGAGCAACTGAAATAATGAATGATGTTCTTGATGAACAATTGATTTTTTTGGAAAATGGCTTGAAAAGCCAAGATATGATGATAAAGATGATTGTCTTGTTGTGGAAGTAGAAATGAAGATAGATGATTACCTTATTGTAGCAACATAGGCATATTTGAATGAAGAGATAGTGATAGCTCTCATAAAATTACGAAATGAAAAGAACCAATATGGTTTAGAGTATGATAATTTATATAATATTGACAAAATGTTTGAATGTGCAGGTGAGAATCCAATCAAAGATGAAGAAGAATCCACTAAAGATGATATTGGAAATGATGAGTTTGATTTGACAGAAGAAAATTGCACCAAAGATGAATTGGTTGAAGAATCAATTGAAAATATCTTCATGTTATGGAGTCCTTAAGAAATTGGGCATTATTATCAATTAATGTGTCTACAGAATCACATTGAAATAATTAGTCTAGGTGAATTCAAAGATAGCTTGTGGGATCTTTGTATTCCCATGTTGTAGTATTCAGATGAAAAGATTTGGATTGAAGTCCTTGGGATAAAGGACATAGAAAATTTGAATGATGATAAGAAAATTAAATAATGTTTTGGAGTTGAAGTTGAACATAATGGTTTTGTGGAATCAAAGAAAACATTGATGGTAAAAAAGAAAGTGAAGATGAAAAATCAAAATTATTTTTTGTATAAAGTTGGCATTCTAAGCCAAGTAATCATGAAACTGGAGCTGAGAATGATGAAATTGAAATATTGATTAATAATTGGTTTGCAAAGTCCTAGAAGGTTGAATGCAATGGTCTTGATGCTGAAATAAATGCTGAAATATTATACGAGAAGAATAATTATTGTGGAGTTGCTGAGAAAAATGAGTTCAGATTATTAACATGTAAAGTCAAGACGAAGAAATGGATGAAGCCACAAATGAAGCAAGAGGTGAAAAAGATCAAGGTAAAGATGAAGATAAAACAGAAAACAAAGTTTACATACTTCAAAGTTTGGGGTTGAAAGAAACATAAATGATGCAGTAGTATGTTCCAACAAAGAATGTGAACAAATTTTTGAAGTTGTTTTGATACTGATGTAAGCCTTGCTGAGACTTAGACCAACATACATTATAGTTGAAAGGTTTTTTTGTAAATATTGTAGTTGTTTGTGTTTGATGTATTTTTGGGTGTAGTAATTAACGGGGAGAATGTTTACTGTGGTTAATTACTCCACCGTCAAGATCGATTACCTACTGAAATGTTGTTTAGATCCCTAAACGTCATAGTTCTGAAATATCATTCACCGTCTAGATTTCTGGCTGCCGCAATCCTGAAGAGTTGCAGCACCGCCACACTGTTTTTTATTTTGCCATGCTGTCAAGGTTTCAAAGGGGTATAACACCTCATTGATTTTTGAAGAAGTTGTTACTGCCTCTATCACAACTTATGAAAATAGTTATTGAGGCAAAGAATTACATTGTTTTTGAAAAGCCAATTTTTGAAGAGTTGTTCACCGTTCCTGTTGCAGCTCATGAAAGGGCAGAAAATTAATTAGATTTTGACAGACATCAAATTTATAAAGCATGCAAAGACATCTTAATATACTAGAAAACACATCTAATCTTCTCAGGAGTTAGCACAATTTTTTTTTTTGTCAGACTATAAGATACAGTAATTTATTTTCATAGAATCCCGTTTTTTTATAAACGAAAGGGTCAGTTTGTATTTAATGACTGACTTAGCCAAAACCTTATATATACCTAGCTTGCAAATCTTATATATACATAGTTTGTAAATCATATTTAGCATGTTGAAGATGCACAATAGAGAGTAATAGAAACAGAGTTGAAACTATGAACTTTACTGTGTAATTTTTTGTGTGTTTACTCTGTTTTTGGAGTTAGATAACTCAGTTTCTATTTTTGATGTTGGTCTGCAATAGTATCTAAATGAAACAGAGTTTCTTTGATGTGAATTTTGATTATTAATTCAGTAGAATATTTATATTGAGTTTATGGATGCAGGGGTCATCTAAAACTTGTTTAAAAGTCGGCTGTAACAAGCTGTGAGTGACTGTCAGTAGTCATAGCCAGTTGAAATAATCATTTTACTTGATGTGAGCTGTAACAGCCAGCTGCAACATCATCTAAAGGACATTATATGATGTAGCAGCCAAGTTGCAACAATCCCGTAGGTATTGGGTTGATTTTGTGAGTTATGTTAGTGAGTTACAGGAAAGTTGTACATTGGTTAGGAAAGTTGTGCATTGCTTAGGAGAGCTGTACATTGCCCATATGTGTTATTTTGAACAGTGCTTAAAGTTTTTAGTGCTGCTAAGGAAGGAGCGACACTCCCCTACCTTCCCCACAGTGGTATCAGAGCTGAGTGTTCCTAATTTCTATTTGTTGGTTATATGATCACTTCATGAATGAATCATATGATTGTATGTTGAGTTGTTCTTGTTTTGTTTGGAAATATTGCTGTTGAGTCTTACTCCAATGCCCTCTTCCTGCTACATAGAAAGAGAAGAAGAAATTTCAGTTTGTATGTTTAACTCAATATTGGTAAGAGCTCTTGTGCTCCCTCAACTAAAGGTTGAAACAAGTGTTTCATCCATATGTTGGTCAATATGTTCAAGCTTGGCAATAGCTTGTGTAAAGGAAAGAAAGTGTTGGAGTCCATGGATGAATTTGACTCTGTGAGTGTTCCCTCAGATAGAGGTTGATGAATTGAAAGGAAGATATTCTTCCTGGTTGAGAGCTCCCATATAGTTTAATGGTAGAGCAGTTTGAATTCCACTATTATGGAAGTTTCCTTGGTTTGATTTGAATCCATTATGCATGAAAGAGGATCAGGAGGCCGTATCCAAAAGAAATTTAAATTTTGTGCAAGTATTTATTTGAAGACAAAGATAGGGGGAAAAGAAGAAGGCTTAAATATATGAAGAATAATATTGCTAATGCAAAAGAAGCTAGTTTTTCCATACCAAAGATATTAGAAGAAGCCATTGCGGAAACTGCTGAAGCAAAGGAAGTTCAAGAAAATATAGAGGATGCATGGAGCAACATCTATTATCCACCGCCACATTTCTCAGGTATAATTTATGAATGTTGGTCAGTTAATAAGAAAACTTTCTTGCATGCTAGAGGTTTATGGAATTTTGTTGAGGATGGAGTTAAGAAACTCGAGGATGAGGCAAAGGATGCATTTTCCTTATACTACATCCAACAAGCTTTGGATGATAATATCTTTCATGTAATTGCTGAAGTAGACATAGCTAGAGAAGCCTAGGAAAGTTTGAAGAGAAAGTTTGATGTAAGGGGGAGTTATATGGCTGAGTCACAACTTGTTAACATTTCAGCAGACAAATTTGTAGAAGCAATAGAAGATAGTCAAAACATTTGTAAACCTTGCAATTGTGTTGATATATCAAATGATGAAAATGATGTCGAAACTAAAAGTGAAAGTGAGGTTGTTGTATGTTGTATAACAACAACATAATTTGAAGAAATTCCTATTGATAAATATGTTAATGTTACTGAAGTAAATTATGAAAATGATGGAATTGTTAACATGTAGAATGTTGATAAAGATGATAAATTTATCAAGTGTGAAGACAACAAAGAATTATTTGTGCAAGAAGAGTCCTTGAAGGACATGTCCATGAAGTAATTTAAATCATGTATTGAATTTGATGATTGTGGACATATAGGTACAATGAATATAGGAGGAAACACTGAAGATGTTGTAGAAGTCAAAGACAAAGATGGGCTTGAAATAAACTATAGTAGTTATGTTGCAGAAAATGAAAAGTGTTTCATTCACCCATTTGGTGCGCACAAGGAATATATGATAAATCTTCATGTGAAAAGTACACTCATGAAAATGGTGTATCTAATGATAGAAAAGTGCTGGTGATATTTTTGAAGAAGAATCTGTAAAGATATTGAATGGTGGAGATAAGGAGAGAAAAAAGAACAAGATGTTTGCTAATAATTTGTTTGTTAGTGATTATGCAGGTACAATGAAAGAAAATGATGATGTCTTGGGTTATAAGTCAAATATTGAAGGTGAAGCAACTACCAGTGTAGCAGTTTGTTCTTTGAATATTATAATGATGTATGCTGCTGATCACAATGATGAAGAAGGTGCTAATGAAGAAACCAATATTTGTGAAATTTCCCATGGAGAATTAATGGTCAATGATGATATGATAGGGTATATACTTCCATATCAGTAGTTTTTGAAGTAACATCAAAAGCTAAGAAAGATAAAGTGCACTGTGTTGAAGTGCTTGAACCTGTTTATGATTTTTTTGAAAATATTGATGATTTTAATTTTGTTGATGAATTTGGTAAGATTGTTGAAGATTGCACAGAAGTTGCAGCAAATGAAATAGATAAAGTACAAGAAAAAGGAATCTATAATGATATTGAAAATGTTGATGATTTGGTGATTGCAGAAGCAATGATAGGAATAGAGTTCCATAATTATAACGCTCAAAATGTTGTATGTTCTATTGTAGACAAAGCAACTGAAATAAGGAATGATGTTCTTGATGAACAATTGAAATTTTTGGAAAAATGGCTTGAAAAGCCAAGATATGATGATAAAGATGATAGTCTTGTTGTGGAAGAAGAAATGAAGAAAGTTGATTCCCTTGTTGCAGCAACAAAGGAAGATTTGAATGAAGAGATAGTGATAGCTCTCAGAAAAGAACAAAATGAAAAGAACCAATATGGTTCAGAGTATGATAATTTATATAATATTGACAAAATGTTTGAATGTGTAGGTGAGAATCCAATCAAAGATGAAGAAGAATCCAGTGAAGATGATATTGCAAATGATGGGTTTGATTTGAAAGAAGAAAATTGCACCAAAGATGAATTGGTTGAAGAATTAGTTGAAAATATCTTCATGTTATGGAGTCCTGAGGAAATTGGGCATTATTATCAATTAATTTGTCTACAAAATCACATTAAACTAATTACTCTCAGTGAATTCAAACATAGCTTGTGGTATCTTTGTATGCCCACGTTGTAGTATTCAGAAGAAAAGATTTGGATTGAAGTCCTTGGGATAAAGGACATTGAAAATTTGAATGATGATAAGAAAATTAAAGAATGTTTTACAGTTGAAGTTGAACATAATGGATTCGTGGAATCAAAGAAAACATTCATGGTAAAAAAGAAAGTGAAGAAGAAAAAACAAAAGTATTTTTTGTATAAATTTTGGTGTTCTAAGCCAAGTAATAATGAAACCGAAGCTGAGAATGATGCAATTGAAATTATGAGTAATGATTGTTTTGCAAGTCTAAGAAGGTTGAATGGAATGGTATTGATGTTGAATAAATGATGAAATATTATATGAGGAGAATAATTGTTGTGGAGCTGCTGAAAAAGATCAAGGTAAAGATGAAGATAAAACAAAAAACAAAGTCTGTAGTCGAAAGAAACAAAAAAGATGCAATAGTATGTTCCAACAAAGAATGTGGATTTTTTTTTGAAGTTGTTTCGACGTTGATGTAAGCCTTACTGAGACTTAGATCGGCAGGCATTATAGTTGAAATGTTGTTTTGTAAAAATTGTAGTTGTTTCTGTTTGATGTATTTTTGGGTGCAGTAATTAAGGGGTAGAACGTTGGAAATGGTTAATTACTCCACCATCAAGATCGATTTCCTACTGAAACGCTGAAAAGGAAATGCTATTCAGATCCCCAAACGTCAGAGTTCTAAAATATCATTCACCGTACAGATTTGTGGTCACCGCAATCCTAAAGATTTGCAGCACTGCCACATTGTTTCTTATTTTGCCAGGCTGTCAAGGTTTGAAAGGGGAAACACACCTCATTGATTTCTGAAGAAGCAGTTGCTGCCTCTGTCACAACTTATGAAATAATTATTGAGGAAAAGCATTACATTGTTTTTGAAAAGCCAATTTTTGAAGAGTCGTTCAGTGTTCCTGTTGCAACTCATGAAAGGGCATTGTGACAGACATCAAATTTATAAAGCACGAAAACCCATCTTAATCTTCCAGCAAACACATCTAATCTTCTTTGGAGGTAGCGCAGATTTTAATTATGTCAGACTGTAACAGACATTAATTTATTTACATAGAATCCTGTTTTGCATAAACGAAGGGTCAGTTTTTATTTAATGATCGACTTAGCCAAAACCTTATATATACCTAGATTTTAAATCTTATATATACATAGTTTGTAAATCATATTTAACATGATGAAGATGCACAACAGAGAGTAATAGAAATAGAGTTGAAACTCTCAACTTTACTATGTAATTTTTTGTGTTTACTCTGTTTTTTGAGTTAGATAACTCAGTTTTTATTTTTGATGTTAGTTTGAAATAGTAGCTGAACAAAACACAGTTTATTTGATGTGAATGTTGATTATTAATTCAGTAGAATATTTATGTTGATTTTATGGACGCAGGGGTCATTTGAAACTTGTTTAAAAGTCAGTTGTAACAAACTGTGAGTGAGTTGTGAGTGATTGTCAGTAGTCACAACTAGTTGAAATAATCATTTTAATTGATGTGAGCTATAACAACCAGCTGCAACATCATCTGAAGGACATTATAAGTTGTAGCAGCCAAGTTGCAACAATCCCGTAGGTATTGGGTTGATTTTGTGAGTTATGTTCGTCAGTTACAAGAAAGTCAAGTACATTGCTCACGAAAGTTGTATATTGCTCAGGAGAGGTGTACATTTCCCGTATGTGTTATTTTGAGTTGTGCTTAAAGTTTTTAGTGCTGCTAAGGAAGGAGCGACACTCCCCTGCCTTCCCCACACTCCAGAATAAATTTGGATTTGGATCATGATATACTTTGTAAATCTTGTTCTTTGTTTTCTATGATAATGATGCATAGAGGAGTGGGAAAAAAATTATGGGAAAAATTTGAGGTTGTAATTGGTGGACTCTAATCTACGTCATCTTTTGGTTTTTTGAGCCTATCAATTATTTTGTATTTTAGATGTATACGAAGAGTTTTTTGATGGTGTTAACATGTAAATTTGGTAAATAAAACGGAAATATAGCCATACTAACAAAATAAACTAATTATATACATTTATTGCAAAAGAGTTACCCATATTTTGGTGGGAAGAGGGGGATTCCACCCAAAAAAATTCCTGATCTTTCATTCAACACTTCGACTCTGCATTTCATCCATTTTTCATTGAGCATATGTACCACAACCCAACCAATGCACTATAACGATGAATGAAAAACACATGTCAATCTATGTCCTATGCTACTATAAAAAGAATGGAAAACCTAATTATATCTATATGGAAAACCTAAACATGTAATAAAAGGTGTATATTAGCTACATGCTCAACTACTAGATGCATGAGTTTATTAGGAGTTTGGACGAGTTTATTAGGAATTCAAACGATCTTACTAGGAGTTCGACTCTTACATGATTGCACATTAGCTAGATTCCTAGATGCCAAATGCAGCTGGACTAATCCTTAAGTGATTAGAGTTGAAGTTAAGCTAATAGTTGTAGAATCATTGGAGTTAAGCTAATTGTTGTATCTAATAATCGATGTTAAGATCATAGTTGTATCTAATAATCAAACATAGTTGTATCTAATAATCAAACAATTGAATATTAATTTTAATTTTTAATTTTTAATTTTAATTAAGCCATTTTTTTTGAAATTATTAATTATTAATTTTGAACTACGCCCATAAAATCAATCTCGATAGTACACATATCTCATTCTGGTCGGTAGATGCAAAACCGTCCACCCCAAAATTCTAACATATATACATCTATCAGCATAAAAATACTTGGTTTTATGTTCAAAGTTTAACAAATATAGAAGTAATAATAACTTAATGTAGAACTCCAAAATTCTGAGTCACATATAACATAAAATTAATATAGTCACATTCAAATTAAATTTAACATAATGATTATAGCCAAATTAAACGTAAAAATTCTGATGGTATAAAAATTTAGAATGATTATAGTCAAAATAAAAGGAATTTTAATACATTTTATAAGAATTAAATTAGAATTATATATTACTAAAACTTTTGGTATTATAAAAATTTAAATGGTAAAAGAAAATTAAGATATTGTACATATTTGATAAACCTTAATTAACAAAGTATATATTTGATTTAATAAGTTTATATATATACATATATATTAAAATGGTTGAAAAAAAATTACTCATCATTATAATATATTTTACTTGAAAATTTTAAACTTTATAATTTAAAAAAAATAAAAAAAATTATTGATACCTAATATAAAAATAACTCTAATCTTAAAGTATTATAATTATTCATTTAATTTAAATAAATTTGGTTTGATATTGAACATTTTATTATATTATAATTTATTAAGTATTAAAATGATTAAATCTTTTAAAAAGAATTAATATTTTTTGAATGTCACAAAGTTATATTAGTTTATTTTGATGATGATGATGATGGTTCATCTCTACTCAGACTAAATTTTGGTCTATCACACCTAAAGAAAATTAATTAGTTTACTTTAAAATTATATTCTTATGCTCAAAGAGCTTAGATAGAATCTTTTAAAGCTCACTATAATTTTGACATGTTATTGGATTATAATAATATTGGATTATATTAATTTAATTTATTATTATAATATCTTATTTTTAGTATTTTTTTATTATAATTTTTTTTTTCAATTTAATATAGAATGATATAAATGTATCTACTTTATTTTGGACACATGGTTGTAAATATAATTAATTATATTATGTGTTTAGGTATAAAAGCATTCAATGCAACTAACAAAATTAAGATATAAATTACATTAAAACAATACTATTTCAAGTATTTTTTTTATTATTTTATTGTTTTATATTTGTAAATATTATATTGAAATAGCATATAAGATATTTAAAATTTTAATATGAATTTACTTAACAATTGTGTATATATAAATTTACATTATATATTTGTTTATATTTGATACTAAAATAAATAGATGAATAGATCTTATATCTACAATTTAAAATATATAAACACATGCATTTAAATTGTTATTTTTATGGTATTTTTTATTTGTCTCTTTTTAATTATAAAATATATTGACGACTTATTTACAAATTAGAAAATAATATAAATCTTTGCATCTCTCTAAACATGATTATAAACAAATTTAGTGGCTAATTCTAACTTGTAAAACTAAAGAAAAAAATATGATTCTTTTAAAGACTCAAATTCCTACCTAAAAACTCTTTACAGATCCCCTCATGTTGTGGAGAACATTCAAATCCTTTCTACAAAGGAAGAAAGGTAGGGCCTATTTCCATCTCTCACATTGGCAAGCTCTTCACTTTAGTTGTATGTACGGTTTCCCTAAGCTCTAGACTCATGTCATTGTTCTTATTTTGAAAGTGGTGATAAAACAAATCTCTCTAATAAGGGTTTATGCAAGGTAATCTTAGTCTCTCATGACATGTTGGTGTCCATGCAAACTTGGAAAAACAACAATATGTCAACTTGGAAGGATGATTAGAGATACTTCCACAATGATTTTGGATATGATGTAAAATATATTATTTTTATTTTTTGAAAGTATGTATAACTAGGTGAAATTTGTGTTTCCAAGCATTGGTATGTTAAATTTCATGCAAAATTTAGTGTATATGTGTCTATTAGTGCAACCTTACAGAACCTAAATGATGGAATTTGACTACAAAAATTTGTAGAAATGTAGAGAACATGCATGGCTATTTTATAAACTTTATTTTCATAATTTGATATATTTTTGCGCTGAAAAAGTGCTCTCCAGCAGAGTATGGGGGAGATGTTGTCACATTTGTACGTGACGGTCTAATAAAATAATAATAAATTTTATATCCAACATTTCGACCTATACAAAATATTAAAATTAAACGTGGGAAATGATATCTATAACACATGAATAACAACTATCTACAAATGTAAAAGAACACTATCTCCAACATATATATAAACATCACATATCATAACAGAGATTAAGAAAAAAATATGCCTTCATCATATACATAAACCACATACCACATATTATATGATGATTTGTAGGTGGCGCATCCTTCAAGAATTTAAGGGATATATGTCTCTATTAAGATATGTGAAAACGAATTTTCTTCAACTCGAGGATGGTTGGGTGCTTTACGGAAAGGTTACAGTACTAAGTTTGCAGAGTTTAATAAGAATGCAGGGTGACTCTAAGTTTAATAATAATTTAGAACAATTCCAGGATGTGAATTCCTTACCAGGAAAAACTGTTCGGTAATCTTTACTGCACAGATTTACCTTTTTACTTGTTTATTGTAACTTCCAGTTTACTTCTTATTGTAATAGAAATAGTCACGAAATGATTTCCAAATGAACATTTTTCAAATAATAAAATACTCACTATAAGATGATATAGTGCAAAGCTAACTTTTAAGGAGTAGTCTAACAGGTCGAAAATTTTGCCCGGCGTTAGACTACTCCGTCTACCCACTCCGTTAACTATCCCATCCTCCGGAGTCCGGAAAATCTATCCAGCAAGGGTCCCACATGAATCTTTTTCTGAAATCTATCAATCTATTCCTGCAAAATTAAGAAAATCAAGTTCTATTTTCTACGCTCTTCAATCATTTCAACTCTGTTTGAGTATTTCCTGTATTTTCGTCTCTCTCATTAAACTTTTTAATTATATCAAAGGAAAAAAGTAAACTCAATGAAGATATTACACACATGATCAATTTCACCCGCTTGCATGATGACCCTCATTGTATCGTTGTGATGACCCTCATTGTATCGTTGCAGTGGCCTCTTGGCACGAAATCCCTATTCATATTTACATGATGGCAGAAAAAATGACCTGGACAGATATGCACTGCATCGTTTTCATCTCTAAGTTACCATTCCATTGACTTAACTAGATATCTGTATTGTTATGATGGCTTATATCATTCATGATATCATTTAAAGAAACAAGTTAATTTTTTGATATTCTTAGGTGAAAATTATACAAGATTTTGTTTTTCTAAAATAATTATCGTGAGTAAAATTTTCACCTAAGAATATCCAAAAATTAACTTGTTTCTTTAAATGATATCATGAATGATATAAGCCATCAGAACAATACAGATATCTAGTTAAGTCAATGGAACAGTAACTTAGAGATGAAAACGATGCAGTGCATATCTGTCTAAGTCATTTTTTCTGCCATCGTGTAAACCTGAATAGGGATTTCATGCCAAGAGGCCACTGCAAGGATACAATGAGGGTCATCATGCAAGCGGGTGAAATTGGTCATGTGTGTAATATCTTCATTGAGTTTACTTTCTTTCTTTGATATAATTAAAAAGTTTAATGAGAGGGACGAAAATATAGGAAATACTCAAACAGAGTTGAAATGATTGAAGAAGGTAGAAAATAGAACTTGATTTTCTTGATTTTGCAGGAATAGATTGATAGCTTTTAGAACAAGATTCGGGACCCTTGGCTGGATGGATTTGCCGTACTCCGGAGGAGGGGATAGTTAACGGAGTGGGTAGACGGAGTAGTCTAACGCCGGGCGAAATCGTCGACCCGTTAGACTACTCCAACATTTAATAATTATCTCATAAAATATTATTTTATTTCTTCCGAACAAAAATATATTCACACATAAAAGTAAATACTTTTAACTTAAACAGTAATTGATATTTCATATAAAAAAAAATTACACAAAGTAAAATTAAATTCACACAAAAGAAAGGAAAATTATTTTAACTTCTTTATAAAAGGAACTTATACATAATTCTTACACATTTAACATATAGAATAAGTATAGCATAAACTAAACTTATATATTGAGAACTACTCTAATTTCATTTACATAGATACAATTATTGACTTCTCAATAGTTGTTATTCATGTGTTAAAGACAGCTTTTTTGACAACTTTTTTTTCAGTGCACCTCGAGAGGGATCGTGCTTGATAGAACCTAGGATTTGGATCTAGGTTGGTTACTTACCTAATTCAGTTTATTGTTGAAATGCTAATGCCTTTTGTTACTGCACCCTAAAAGGTCTTACTAACTATGAAACAATTTTATTTATTTCTTATCACGTAGGACTTTTGTTTTAGTGCATAGTAAAAATTTGATAAGAAATGCATAAAGAGAATAGAAAACTTATAGCACAAACAAAGAAGCATATTTTTTAGGATTATGGTATATGTCAAAAAAACATATTAAACAATATTCAATAGTATTAAACAATACTACTTTTGAAAAAAAAATCATATATATATATATAATCTCCACAATGAAATCTAGGTGGGACTATAATCTCATGGACAACAAAATCTTTATAGAACCTCTCATGTTGTGGAGAACAATCAAATACTTTCTATAAAGGAAGAATGTTTTTCATTGGAATACATAGAGTTTGGCTCGCAAAATGAAAAACTAACACAATCAAAGACTACTGAGCATAATCTTAAAAGTTTTAGGGCTTATTTTCATCTCTCACATTGAGAAGCTCTTCACTTTAGTAGTTGTAAGTAGGGTTTCCCTAAGTCCTAGACTCAACGCCACCTCATTGTTCTTGTCTTGAAAGTGGTGATAAAAAAATCCCTCTAATAAGGGTTGGTGCAAGGTAATGTTGGTCTCTCATGACACGTTGGTGGCAATGCAAACCTAAAAAAACAACAATATGTCAACTTGGAGGGCTGATCCCAGATTCTTCTACAATGAACTTGAATAGGGTGGAAAAATATGAAATGTAGGAAAATGAATTATCTTTCCAAACACATGATTTTTATTTTTTGAAATTGTGTATAACTAGGTGAAATTTATGTTTTCGTGCATTGGTACCTTAAGTTAGTGCAACCTTGCAAAACCTAAATGATGGAATTTCACTACAAAAAATTATGTAGATATATAGAACACGTATATCTAGTACATGGGTATATTTTCAAAATTTATTTTCTTAATTTGATATTTTTTAATTAACGGATTTAGTTTATTGTTGAAACAAGAATGCCTTTTGTTAGTGCAACCTAAAGGAGTATTAACAATATCAAATAATTTTATTTATTTTTCAAAGCTTAGGTCTTTGTGTGTTCTAGTACATAGTAAAACATTGATAAAAATGCATAAAGAAAAAAAAAAGTTATAGCATAAACAAAGGAGGCATGTTATTTAGGATTCTAGTATATAAGTGAAAAACATGTTAAAAATATTAGTTTTGAAAAATATTTATATTTATGTATTCTTCATAGTAGACGTTAGGTGGGCATGTAATATCATTGACAATAGATTTATGTAGAGGGGTCTCTCAATGATTTTAAAGCCTTCTCACCTAGGATATTCAATCAATGACACTCACAAGGTCAGATTTATGATAGGACGAGTTTGTTTTATAAAAAATTTCAAGAAAGTCCTAAAAGAGCCCATTGGAAAATGGAGTCAATAATCAAATATGAGTTAGGTTACAAGAGGTTGGGGTTTGAAAGAATCATGGAAAGAGGCAGGGTAGACACCATTTCCTCGATCTTGAGGCATTTGCAGGTTGATTAGTAGATGAATAAAAACAACCCGTTAAACATAGCACCTAACTATGGTGAATTCAGTAAAACTTTAGTAGAAAATGGTTTGAAAATGTTTGAATCAATGAGCCTAGAGCTTCAAAGATGAATTCACGGTTCATAAAACTACTATTAAAACATGAAATGAATTTACATAATGGGATGACAACTGGAAATGTGATCACATAAAAGATCACTTACTAAGAAAAGTGGTGGCAGTACAACAATCTCTCCCATGAAAAATTTCAACATTTCTTATTTGCAACTTTATTCATTTTTCGGAAATTGAAGCCATTACAATGAAAGCCTCTTTGCTCTTGAAAATACAACCCTATATCTATATATTAGATCAAATATATAGAAAACATTACCTCTCTTCAAATAAGCTTCAAATCTTCACCTGTATGTATCCAATGATGACAGCTGTATAAAAACCGCGAGAGGTTGAGTAAATTCAAACCGTTCCCAAAACCCATGTTTCCATCCTTCTAAATTCCCTTCCATATCCTCGGAGTATTCATTTGAAATCAGTGACTCAAACATGAATTTGAAAAACTCGAAAAAATGTGCTGAAAGAATAGTTAGATTCTCCCAAACTATGACCCGTGTAAAAACTGAAAAAGGTTTCCTTAGATTATCCCGTGATGAAGCAAAGTATCCTCAGCTTTTTTGAAATTCCTCTTTATTTGGCGGAAAAAGGCTTTTGAAGTCAACTGTTATCTCGCTCATTCTTTCCTAACAAAATTGGTTTTCCACATAAAATCTTTTCAAATATAATGTAGGGTCCGATGTCTCATTTTTTCTTTATCGACAGTTTTCTGAATAAGCTAAAAATGAATAGAAGAACCATCTATGCTGCAAAATGCAACCAATCCTGTCAACCTGGATACTTGGACTCTCCAAATTNTCTTGATCGACAGTTTTCTGAATAAGCTAAAAATGAATAGAAGAACCATCTATGCTGCAAAATGCAACCAATCCTGTCAACCTGGATACTTGGACTCTCCAAATTGAAAAGGATGAGCAATAATAACTTTGTAATCCTTGAAATTGAGTTCCACAAAATAGTCTTCCTGTCACTGGAGTGGCTAATGCAGCTTTTGCCAAGCTAAGAAGTCGTGAGGTTCCATCATCCATTGACAAATAGTATATCTTCGATCATACANCTTGAAATTGAGTTTCACAAAATAGTCTTCCTGTCACTGGAGTGGCTAATGCAGCTTTTGCCAAGCTAAGAAGTCGTGAGGTTCCATCATCCATTGACAAATAGTATATCTTCGATCATACAGCGAATCATTTACTTAATTTATGCGAACCATGGAGATACATGCTCATTTAATTTTCACAAATTGAAAAATGGATTCCGCTCAGCCCATACAACCTTAACCATAGAATATTTTTACCGAGCGGAATAAATTAAGCTCGTCGATCTATTTTCCAAAAAGCTNATTTTCTCAAATTGAAAAATGGATTCCGCTCAGCCCATACAACCTTAACCATAGAATATTTTTACCGAGCGGAATAAATTAAGCTCGTCGATCTATTTTCCAAAAAGCTCCTGCATCAACATGTGTTTTCAATTTAACCAGTGACATATAATTCCGCAGCTTTCCGCTCAGCCTCTTCACAATTAAATTCAGTTCTTTTTTACCAGCGAAATTGTTTCTGACCGTCAATCTCTTGGCAAAACGATACTGTGGCGACAAGTACGTTAAATTTACACTCGGTGTAAAAATTCTGTTGAGGCCACTTATCATTAATCTCCTTGCATTTCTATCATCGGAATTTTCTTGAGCCGTTGATTTGTTTGATAGAGAAATACCAGCTGAATACGTGTTCGGTGTAAAAATTCTGTTGAGGCCACTTATCATTAATCTCCTTGCATTTCTATCATCGGAATTTTCTTGAGCCGTTGATTTGTTTGATAGAGAAATACCAGCTGAATACGTGTTTTAATCCACATGCCGCATGAAAATTCCGCTGAGCATTGAAAAATTAACTTGCCCGCATCTCCGCCAGCAGAATGATTGCACGTCGTTGGATGATATTGGGTATCGATCTGATCCATCAACTATTGTTTCCATTCCCATTCCAAGCACAACTGGTATTTGAATCAAGCGAACCCTTCAAAGTTACATCGTCGAGTTCTTTCCTCATTTTCAAAAACTAAGGAGATCCCACATTTTTTTAATCACAGAAATCACATTTGAAATTCATACCAGCACCTCTTCAACATCCAGTTCGGATTCCAAATCTTCATCTTCATCATCATTATTTATCAGCATCATCCTCTCATACATGACTGGCTCTATACTTCTCATTCTCAAATTCATATTGTTTTGTATTCTTCTTGATCTTTTGCTTCATTGAATTCAGGGCCTTTGCATTGTTGGAGCTCATCTTCTTCTTAGCCTCCTTGTTTGCCATAGCTTGGGCCAAAAAAATCCTCCAACATCACAAGTGCCTTAAGATACAGGCGTGGAACCTGGTCCGACTCTATGACACAAATCACCTTCTCGAGTTGCTTATTAAGTTGATCAAAGTTATCCTGTAAGCTGACCCAGTCATTAATCTTCATGTCGTTCTCCATTTTATCGACGCTAAGGGTCATCTCCCCAAACCTCTTATCCTTTGCAGATCTAACAATCCTATGTCGATCATCAGAATCCTCACTGTCGCTTGCATTTTTTTTCAGATATTTCGATCCAACAGCCACATCGCCAGATTCACCTCTGCCGACATTCTCCTCCTCTTCATTTCTACCATTTCATAGCTTTGTCTGGACACTTTGAAAAGGACACTAAATCACAAAGACTAATGTAAAGCAACCAAAACATTGGCCAATAGAAGGCTTCCCAATTTCTTCATACATGAACCAATCATTCATATGCTAGATGCCTTTGTAATTGTTCTTTCGTTGATGTAGATAACAGCACGCGTTTTCATATTTTGGTAAAGTGGACATTATCCCGGATGCACTAGCTAAAATAAATCTCCATTGTTTATATTAACTCAGGGTTTCAGGTTATGTCAAGGCATAAACTGTATCTATTACTCCTTATGAGCTTGGCGC
>LPNX010994336.1:8311-24218 GCA_001517045.1 Pseudotsuga menziesii
AATATATAGTAGGATCACTAAAAGAACAATTTCCAAGCATAGAAATAATAGACACAATATTTTGACTTGGGAAACCACAAGGGATAAAATGCAACAACCTTGTGATAGAAATATTAGTTCAAAGTATAACATACATGCAAATAAATAGTAATAACATATAGTAGAAGATCGATAAACCACAAGAACAAAGGAGAAACTCCTCCAAAGATAGGGAACCCTAGAAATTACTTCTTCTAACTAATAGCAAACTTCTTCCTTGAGTGAAGTGAACTTGGTTGGGTGAAAATGAGTGACACACCTTGTTATTTATGGTTGACTTTATGTTTGCTTGTTCACTTTAACTGGGGCCAACATGCACACTTAATATGGTATGAATTGTATTTTATGCATAGTAATCATTGTTTATTATTATATTTTCTAAGGCCAACTTGGTAAGGATTCCTCAGACAGCTACTACATCAACAATCCATCTTACCCAGGGAAGAATCATCATACTAGAACACTGTGTATGGATATAATTTGTAAATCAAAACTGTCTCTAACATCTCTATAACATAATCAATTTCTTCCAACATAGTATTAGCCCATCAAGAAGTGTTAACAACTCAACCCAGTCCATCGGGGAGTCAATATGCACCAATTCAACCCTATCCATGGGGGAACCTACATGTAACAACTCAACTTATTATATCAAGGAGTCAACAACTCAACCCAATACATTGGTGGTTCCACATACACCAGCTCAATCCATTCCATTGGTGAGCCTACATGTAATATGCGCTATATGCATCAGTATGCACTAGTCTCTTCACCCCATAATAGGGTATCTTACAGATCTCGCCACTCACTATAAGAGTTTCTAGGAGAATGCACTAAATTTATCCATCACATCACATGATGTCTAAGAGATCTCCCCACTCAATCATAGAGTGTCCAGGAGCATGTGTCGGTCTCTCCATCCCTTCACAGGATGTCCGAGAGATCTTCCACTCCATCACAAAGTTTTCGAGAGAATGCAGTGGCCTCTTTCTCCCATTCCCAATGTGTCCAAGAGATATCCCCACTCTATCATAGAGTGTCTGAGAGAATCTTGTGGCCTATCCACCCCTTCACAAGGTGTTTTAGAGATATCCTCACTCCATCACAAAGTGTTTGGGAGAATGCAATGGCCTCTCCACCCCTTCACAGGGTGTCTGAGAGATCTACCCACAACATCATAGAGTGTATGAGACAATGCAATGGTCTCTCCACCCCTTCACAGGGTTTCCAAGATATCTCCCCACTCAGTCACAAAGTGTCCTAGAGACTGTCACTATAAAATCATCCTTCCCTCTCAACAAGGGAGTTAATATGAGACTAATATCCCCACTCCATCACAGAGTTACTAGGAGAAGGTACGGTCCCATTTTGAGTTATCTAGGGACTATTCTCCCCACTATATCATAGAGTGTTTGGGAGAATTCACTTCTGCATTCTGACTCATCTACCCTTATCCAAGTCATGTGACTAATACTGGGAGAATGTTTTCTTGATGTTGCATACATCCATCTCCACAAATAGAACATATGGCACATTTGGGCCAAATATTCATTTGCATGGGTAATGTGGTGTAGTGAGATCCATCATTGATGCACACAAGCTTATAATGATTTCCATGTAACACATGTACACCAAATATTCCCTTTATAGAGAACCTGCTATTTTGTTACATGAAGTAAATGTTTTGGGAAACACTGCTTGCATTAGCTCTCAACCTTGATATTTTTTAGGAGTTGATGCATCAACATAGTATGAAATATTTTGATTCCTAGACTCAAAATTGAATTCCTTGGAAAATATCAAAATCCAAGTTTTTTATTGGCTAACCTAAACAAGTTGATATTTGATCAAATCAAGGACATTATCTCAAATCCATGTTGACAAAGTCAGGCCCAAAGCTTCTAAATCTAGATTTAAATATTAGGAATGAAGAATATCCAAGGACTTAAAGAAATATAAGCATAAGGATTGTTTTTCATAAAACTATTTATATGGTAAATTAAGAGATTTATGGAGGAATATACTCCTATTTTATGATGTGGTTACTCCCTACCTGGTTGCTTGAATCCACGACTAGCATGTTCGTATTGTTAGTGTTCTTCTTGTGGTTCGATGGATTCATGTTAGGATGTATCTTCTGACACTTATATTTGGTGGGACCATCAATATTACAATGGTTGAAATGGTTATTTGGATCCTTGCATTGATTTTTAGTGGTTGTTGTGTTCTTATCCTCTCCTTTCCAATTTTTTTTTCTCCTTGCAAGCATCTTGGTTGCCTTTCTTTTGGAACCAATTGTGTTATATTTTTATCAATTAGAAAATATGATATTAGGATCTTATCTAAGAGAATAACATGCACAACAATCAATCATAAGAGACAATAAACACAAAGATTTATCCTCAGGGAAACCATAAAGGAAAAACCCTGCAAGTTCCTCAGAGATAGAATGAGCACCAATGGCAGTAGGAAAACCCAAAGACAGAAAGATGATCTCCAACATTTGTTCTCTCTCTCACTTGAGTGAGCTTCTTCTCTCTCAGCTATGCTCTATATCTAGGTGAGTGTGTGTGATAAATAGAGAGGCTCACTCTCTATTTATACTAGTTCCTAACTTGACAATAACTTACCAGGGCTGACTTCTCTAGGAGAGTCTTATAACCCTATTTCCCCACAACTATCAGAACTTTACCCCCAAATTACAAAGGAGGGTTAAGCTCTATGACTTTACATGACTTGATTACATTAATGAATCTCCCGATAAGAACATTGGGGACCAATGAAATACAATATATGAAATATACAAGTGAATACATTATGAAGTTACAAATACATCAACACTCCCTATTAACTAGGAAGGTATTCTCTTGACACAATTGATCAGTACAATTCTTCTTCTCTAGATCATCATCAAATATGGATCAGCACTATATCATCATCAAAGTTGGATCATCACTAGATCATCATCATCATCAATGTTTTTTCTATCTTGATCAAATGGTGCTATCTCTTAATTCTTCTCGTCACAAGAAGTTCTACAGAGAAAACCCATTTTTGTGATGGTTGTAGGCCTAGACTCCATGTAGGTATTCATTTATAGATCCATCCCTTTTTCATACTGGATGTAGGCCTCTATAGATCTAGTCCTTTTTCATACTAAATGTACCTCCACAGAGCCAGTCCTTTTTCATATTATATGTAGGCCACTACAGAGCCAACCCTTTTTCATGTTGGATGTACTTCCATAGATCCAATCCTTTTTCATACTAGAAGTGGGTCTCTACAGAGCCAGTCCTTTTTCATACTGGATGTAGGCTAATATATAGCCATACCTTTTTCATGTTGGATGTACTTCCACAGAGCTAGTCCTTTTTCATATTGGATGTGCATCTCTACAGAGCCAACCCTTTTTCATGCTGGATGTAGGCCACTACACTTATATCTGACCATGGGAGGCCTCACCTACCACCATGTCAAAAGGGCACAACACTTACATATGACCATGGGAGGAACCAATCCTACCACCATGTTAGAAGGGCATAGAACTTACACCTGAACATGGGAGGAACCAATCCTACCACCATTTCAAAAGGGCACAACACTTACATCTGACCATGGGAGGCCCTGCCTACCACCATGTCAAAAAGGATCACAGACTCATCACTTCCCCTTAGAATGAACATTTATCTATAGAACACCAAGCTTCTCTCGAAAGTATTCAAACTTCACTCTAAATAATGGATTAATCAACACATCAGCTATCTATTCATCTATCACAACATACTAGAGCTTCACTACTCTCCTCTACACCATATCTCTGATATAGTGGTATTTGATCTCGATATGATTCAACTTGTCATGGAACACTAGGTTCACCGACAACTTCACACAACTCTGGTTGTCACATTATATACAAGTAGCATCCAACTAGAGATCAAACAAATCATACAGTTGCTTCCTTAGCCATATTGCTTCACAACTAGTTGAACAACCTTCAGCATACTCTGCTTCAGCTGTACTCAGTGCCACACAAGACTACTTCCTGCTAAACCAAGAGATCACACCTGGTCCCATATTGAAGCAACACCCAAAATTTCTCTTCCTATCAATGGCACTGCCTACCCAATCTGAATCCACATAACCCTCTGATTCACCTCATACTTGAGCCCATAATTAACTGTACCCTTTAGGTATGTCAGAATATGCTTTGTAGCAATCAGGTGAACATGTCTAGGATCCGTTAGGAACTGGCTCAATGTGTTCACAGCAAATCAAATATTTGGTCTCGTATTCGTCAAGTACATCAAGGACCCAATCATCTAATGATACATCATAGCATCAACTGAATCTGATGAAGCATAAATCAATATCTTTAGGTTCGATTCCATAAGTGTGGTCATGGCCTTGCAGTCCATCATCCCGAACCTCTGCAATATCTCTACTGCATACTTCACTTGTCCTAGGGAGATTCAATCTACATTCTGCCACACCTCCATGCTTATAAAGTAGTGCATCATACCCAATTCCTTCATCTAGAACTCAGCAGCAAGCTTCCTCTTAGTATCAGCGATCAAGACATCCTCACCTGTTACAAACAGGTCATCTACATACAATAGGAGTATCACTAGGTTCCCTTCTTCAACCTTGTATTAAAGGTTGGAATCCGCTTTACTCTTGCAAAATCCCAAACTAGTCAGGAAGCTGTCAATCCTGCCATACCATGTCGTGGGTTCCTATTTCAAACCATACGGGTCTTTCTTCAATTTACACACATGAGTTTCCCTTTCATGTGTCTCAAACCTGAGTGGTTGCTCCACATACAATTCCTCTTCCACTCCACCATTCAAGAAATCAATATTGACATCCATCTAGTGTATCTTGCATTTCATCACTATAGCCAGAGCAAGTACTAATCTGATGGAAGTGTATCTAGCTGTAGGTGAAAAAATTTCTTCATACTCTATTCCTTCTTTCTAGGAGAAGCCACGAGCCACAAATCTTGCTTTATATTTCTCTATGTTTCCATTTCCAACATGCTTGATCGATCTTGTAGATCCACTTGGAAGTCATAACATACTTTCGCTCTGGTCTTGGGACAACATCCTAGACATCATTGTTCATGATTGACTGGTACTCCTTGATCATAGCATCCTTCCATTCTTTCTTCTCTATCACTTCTTCATATTTGGAAGTTTCTTTATCAATGATGTCACATAATAGAGCTACATATTCGGAGTAGTCTCTAGTTCTCTTCCTCTCTCTATGCATTTCTTCTGGAGCCCCATATATTTATACACCTTGAATAACCTCTCATACCCATGCAGGTTTCCTCTTGTGAGGATTCTTCTCCTGGGGTGGATCTACAGGTTCCTAGGGTTCTTCTATTTCTCGATCTTATTCTTGAGTTTCATCATTCATAGTTCTATCTCGAATTCTATGTACTTCTGTTTCTTCAGGATCTTCAGTGAGTCACTTTTTGGATTTGTTTTAAGCTGAGTCTTCTTCAAATGTTACATCCTTGCTGATGTCGATCTTCTTGAATATTGGGAAGTATATTCTGTAAGCCTTCGAGCTTTCACTATATCCCACAAATATACCCGTCTTCCCTGAAGGATCTAACTTTGTCCTCTTTTCTTTTGAAATGTGTATCTACACTGGACAACCAAATATTCTGAGATGGTTGAATTCTGGTTTGTTTCCCAATAAGACTTCTTCAAGTGTCTTTTTCTCGAGTACTCTATGTGGAGTACGATTCCGTACATACACAACTATTCTAGTAGCTTCTTCCCATATATGCATGGGAAGATATTGATCATGAAGCATTGCCCATGAAGCTTCCATAATTGTTCTATTCTTCCTTTCAACTACCCCATTTTATTGTGTATTCCATGGAGTGGTCAAATCCCTCTTAATCCCTGAATCTTTACATAATTATTTCAATTTATTTGATGTGAATTATCCACCATTTTCTGATTGAAAGGCCTTGATTTTCTTTTCTGTGTGATTCTCAATCAAGGATTTGAACTCTTTGAGCTTGTTGAAAACTTCGTCTTTGTTTTTTAGAAATTATATCCATGTCTTCCTAGAAAAATCATCAATGAAAGAAACATAGTATACATACCCACTCAATGAACTGGATGATATCCGACTACATACATCGGAGTGGATGATTTCCAAGATTCATTTTTCCTTGTTCTCACAACTTGGAAATGTCATTTTTGTGTTCTTTCCTTTCACACATCCTTTCTAGACACCGTCATGTTTTGCCTTTATTTCTATAATACCTTCAACAACTTTGCTTGCAAGTGGTAGTGCTCTATAGTGCACACGTGCAAGCCTTCTGTGGAAAATTTCATTTGGATCTACTAATTCATGGACCATGGATTATTTTGGTTGTCCCTTTAGCTTGTATAATCCTCCCTCTTGCTACCCAATCAAAACTGTATCATCTATGGTATTTCCCTTTGGCCACATAAGAACTTGTCCATCTACAAATTCAACCCTCATGCCTTTTTCATCCAATGTAGAGATGGAGAGGAGTTTCTTCCTTAGTCTTGGTACAAACATGACATCCTTCATTTTCATAGAATTTCTAGAGTCTAACTTGTAGGAGGATTCACCACCACCTTTTATTGGATATTGGTAGTCATCCCCAATTTTCACCTTTTGGGGTGACTCATGTTATGATAATTTCACAAAGGATTCTTTGAATCTCATCATATGCTTGGAATCCCCACTATCGATAAGAAAATCATTGCTTCCATGTGTGACAGTTCCTGTGAGAGCAGAAATCAAAACTTATTCTTCATCACTCGAGGAATCACTTTCTGATTTGATTCTCTTTATGGAAGGTTCATTAACCTATGCAGTATGAGAATGATTTCTTCTCTTGTTTCCCTTCTTCTTGTGAGAGCCACCTTTGTTTCTAGGACATAATCTGGAGATGTGTCCTTTCTCATTGCATGTAAAGCATTAGATACTAGATAGATCTCTTCTAGGGTTATTCTGATGTCAATGCTTACCTCTGTGATGATGATGGTCTCTTTTGTTTTTCTTGGTGTGTACTATGAGAGCTTGATCTTCATTTCCCATATTTTCTTCTCGAGCTACTATTCAAGCTTGTTCTTGTGAGAATTCCTCCCACATCCGACTGAAGGTGACTAGATTTCTTCTAGCACAATTCCCTTGAATGAAAGAGTCCCAAGACGTAGGGAGACCATTCAAGGTGGTCATCACAATTTATGCATTCTCCACTTCTTCATCCACTACTTCAAGTTTTTCTTTGATCTGGGAGACCCTTGTAAAGTATGATTGTATGGTCAATGCATTATGGATCTTCACATTCTTCAACTGGTCCCTCATAGTCATCTTCCAATTTATGTTCTTTCCTTCAAATATCTTGGTCAAGGATTCAAACATTCTTTAGGTGTCTTTAGGAAGGAAACATGTGGTATAAGGTGATCGTTGATTGAATCAACAATAATCATCTTGTCCTTGATCAAATTCTTCTTGTGTAAGGCCTTAGCGTCATCTCCCTCTGGAACTGGAACCTCTCCACTGATGTAGGTGTCCAATTCATTTTCTTCAAGAACTAGGGAGATCCTATACTTCCATGCTCAGAAGTTATCATCTCCCTCAAGCTTTTCATCAATATTGGTGTGATGAGACATCTTTAATTGAGAACCTAAAATGGAAATACAAAAGATTTAGATATTACGAATTTGAGAAGCTGAAAGCTGGATCTAGAGTTGATCTTTTGTAGTGCTGGTTTTCTGGTTCCAGGGAAAATTAGGGTTTGAATTTCCTAGAGTTCTAGCCAACCAAAAACCTCAAGTTTTGTTTCTAAACTTTGATTTAGGAGGAGATAAATCCTATGACGGGATCACTAAAAAATTCCACTTTAGTGAAAAGCCCTGATTTCTCGATGTAGTGGTAGGTCAAAAACTGAAAATGTTCAGAATCAAATTTTGCTTTGACAGAAAGATGCACCCTTCAATGGAGATTCATCCTAGCCTCCTTTTGCTGATGGATTGTGGAGATAGACCCAAAACGTAATAATCCCTAGCTTCCGCAGCTGCACAGTGTCTTGTTCTCAGGTTAGATCTGATAGCATGTGATATTTTTATCATTTATATAGTATGATCTTAGGATCTTATCTGAGAGAATAACGTGCACAAAAATCAATCAGAAGAGACAATAGACACAAATATTTATCCTTAGAGAAACCATAAAGGAAAAACCTAGCAACTTCCCTTGGATAGACTGAGCACCAATGGCAACAATAAAACCCAAAGACAGAAAGATGATCTCCAACAGTTGTTCTCTCTCTCTCTCACTTGAGCAAGCTTCTTCTCTCTCACCTATGCGCTATAGCTAGGTGATTGTGTGTGATAAATAGAGAGGCTCACTCTCTATTTATACTAGTTTCTAACTTGACAATAACTTACCAAGGCCAACTTATCTATGAGAGTCTAATAACCCTAGTGCCCCACAATTGTGGGGACTTTACCCCTGACTTACAAAAGAGAGTTAATCTCTATCACTTTACATGACTTGATTACATTAATGAATCTCACGATGAGAACATCATGGAACAATGAAATACAATATATGAAATATACAAGTGAATACATTCTAAAGTTACAAATACATCAACAACTTGGTTTTCCTTTAGCCATACCCATATTATCCATATATTATGCTTGCACACATGCCTCATTCATTGTCATGCGTTTAAAAAGCATCACTTACCTCCATAAATGTCTATTTAGACACCCCAAATATTTGGTGAGTACCTCTCTTTTCTTGGTATATATATCCAACATAATGACCATTTTTTTGAAATAGGTAGTGTATTTGTTGCACATTCTCCCCTTGCTTCTATTGGAACTCATGCAAATAGGTCCATTATTACTCTTTATACCAAATAGGGTAGAACTAGGAATTAATGAGGGTTTAAACAAATCCCACTTAGTTTTTGGGAAATCCCTCCAACCTAAGCATCTCGATGTGACTTTCCCACCAAGTTTGAGAATGGCCCTCTACCTTTAGTCGGGCACATGAAATATTTTTTTTCTGAAATTCTATGTTATGAAAATGGAAAATGGAAGTGAGACTCGGGATATAGCAAGGTCATTGTGGATGTGATGAGCTATCCTTGTATCTTTATTTTTGAATGTAATTATGAAAACACTTTTTTTTAATTTAAATTTGTCTTATATTCATGAAAAAACATTTCTTAATAGAGGTGTGAGAATCCTTGCTTTAGTAACACAAATTCAATGTAGATTGGATTGAGAAGAATATATTGCACCTAGACCAATCCCTTCATCAAATTAATAATAACCATAGATTCACTCATCAAATGAGTCTTCTGAACTCTTTTTCTGACAACCTAAGCCAATATCAATTTTAGAGCTAGCAATTTTGCTTTGTTGTTAGTACCCTCCCAATCTGTGCCATTAAATTTATAAATGCGAGTTTAAGAAGTTTAGAATACCACCTGTGCATTCCACAAAAGTCTCCCCTTGGGTTGTCCCATTGAGATAACCCCATGGCACATTTTTATCAATAATTTATGGGACCACCACTCTCTTTCCTTTCACTAATGACTTTTGTTTAAAAATTTCTATGATGCTTAGGATTTGTGTTGCTATCAATTGTGAGACGTTAAACTTTTTTCTCAATTTTATTAGTACTGACACCCACTTGGGTGTCATGTCACGATGTACAGTACAATATATATAGCATGCCTTGGGAGGTTTTATCCTTAGTGAGGTGGGTGATAGTCTACCATGAGACGTTAAAATTACCATCAAATAGTTCACCATTCTTTTCCAGTCACACCCCTTAGGTACATAGTAAAGGTAAATCTCTATACTTTTTCAATTTTATGTTTTCACACACAAATTTTAAGCAGACATTGATAAATACCCCAACTCATAAGCCTTCCATACAAATACCTCTTTCTAATTGTACCCATATGACAATAACAAAAATCACTCAATATACAAATGACATGTGGTTTCTTTGCTTACCTTACATATTGGACACCTTCTAGATTTTTCTCTACATATCATCCCAAATAAGAACTATATTACTAAGCATTAGACACATAAAAATCCTGGTCTTCATTAGGCACTTGAATTTCAAAATTATTGAATACCACCAACACAAATCCTACTCAACCTTTGCTTCCCTTAATATTTTGCAACACAAGTCCTAAACTAAGTTGTATCACAAATTTCTCTAATAGTAGCATAAGAGAATACATATGAATTCTAAAAGGTCTAGGCACATCATACTCTGGTACTTGTACTAATTGTATGGAGTGCTCCAACTCTTGCTAGATAGAGAAATCCTAGACAAAAAGACGGACTAGAGATGGGGAAAATTGGGGTTGAACAAAATAACCATGATTTAAACATCCAAAAAAACCACACTTATGAAACACTGTTAATGTTTCTTTTTTCAATCTTTTCTTAGTTCTCCTTAGTCAATAAAATATATGGAGATATTGTGAACTTTAAGTAATCGATGTTTTTGATGTAATTATTGGGAGAAAGATCAATAATTGTGTGCATGAGGCTCTTGAATTGGTAGGTTCATGCCATAGTTTCAACAAAACATGTTTACATTTGCTTCGTTCCCTCCTCCAGTGACATTTGCAGTCAATACTGACCTGAACTCAACACATCGCTTCCTTCTTTCCACTTCTCCCCTCCTCTAGGGGATTCTAGAGATTGACAAAGGAAGACACTGCTTCTAACCATAGACCACCTCTACGTCCTCCCAACCCCATTGATGTTGCTAGTATCCACCTCCTCCCAACACTCAGTTGTATGCATCCAAATCATTACAGTAGGATACCCACTCCCAGCATCGACACACTACCCATTATAGCTCCCCTTCTAGTTCTTATAGTTCTTTCAGACATATTACTATTTCAAATTTTCCTCATTTGGATTCTGATATTAGGAGAGACACTTCTAGTGTGTACCATGACATATTTCTATTTTTGGATCATAGATCCCAAATCGACTCTCCTTGTATATTTATTTCCCTATTTAGACAATACGTCATGACCTAGGAGTTGGCATATATCCCATAAGCCATACATGAAAATAGTGTTAATGATGACTTCAATGTACAACATGGGCCAAGAGAGATGCATTATCCCTCTATGTTAGGAGCTAACAAGGATAAAATTATGTGATGGGATAGTTGCAGGCCCCATCGATGAATATAGTGAGAGAGGGTCCATATTGTAAAGAATAAACCTTAGATAGTTCTTCACCTTCCCTATATCCAATAAAAAATATGGAGGTTGACTGCTAGTTGGATGCCCTCTTGGATGATATGTCTTCTTCTTGATTGTGTTCTATCTTTAGATGACAAAAATAGATAAATTGTAGTTCATATTTTGACTCCATCATTCTCTAAATACCCCCCAAGAGGTTCTATTTTCAAGAAGAGATAGATACTTATAGATTGAATACAACCTAGTTTTAGTCTCCAAACATTTGAAGGTATCTAACACATAGCTCCAATACAAAAAAATCAATATTGTTGCAAAACTAAACTCTACTATGTTGTTAATAATAACATAAAAAATACATTAAAAATAATTTATATGAATTTAATAAAAGTATAATTATTTCTACTCACTAACACCTAGATTATATCACTAACACCTAAATTACATCAGATAACACCAGCCAAAAAAACAAAAGGTTTGTCCTTTCCCACCACTAAATTTGAAATTACACTTACATTCTCATGCTTCTTTACTTGGCCATAGTACCTTGAATATATATAATGATAAACTAAACCAACAAAGAGCCACACACACACACACACATATATAGACACATAAAAGAAACCATCAAGATAAAAAAAAATATGCATTTTAGAAGCCATAACTTTCTAAGATAAGGGTTTTAGCACCACAACAAACCATCAAAATAAAAATAAAACAAAACGTTTTAGCGCCACAAATTTTTTTAAATTTTGAAACTAAGTTATGGCACATGAATTTCAGTATTGATCCAACCTTCCAACCATTGCATGTGGAACAGAGAGCAAAGAGGTCCAAGAGAGGAAAGAATAGGCTATGCAGGAGCTTCTACTGCAGAGGCATCCAAATCGCCTTATGGAAAGAGGTACATTAGAGAATGCTTGGAATTAGATGGATGAAACCCCTTTCACATACAAATTTTAGTACTGCAAATGATATTTTGGAAGTTGAACCTACAAAATGGATAGCTGATAGTGCATGTTCATATTTGAAGCCTGGATTTATGGTTCTTTGTGTGTTGCATTAGTATTGTATAGTACTAAGTTTGGGTTGGCTCTTCATGCTACTCTACATTTTCCTTGATAAAAAATATTATGCTGTCTCTTCTCTGGTGATTAGGGATGGGGTGTTGTCGCAGCTCTATATAGTCCTAGGTTCTTGGTTCAACGAGGACCGACAGTGGTGTACCTCTTGTTGGCATTCTCATCCTGGATATTTATTTCTCTTGATGGTGGGCTCTTCATCCTTCCCCTGTTCTTTGTTCTTCAGAATGGTGTTTTCTTCCTATTGATGTGGTATGGTTGCTATTTTTTTCACTATGTTCGGTTTCACATTTCTGGTTGTTTTCATTAGTTTTGATAATCAATAAAAATAATTCATTGCATTTGTTTTATTATACTGCATAGCCTTCCACGGAAAATATCCTCTTGAATTCTATCTATTGTATATCAAATTCAGATGAATTTATATTAAAACAACCTCTACCTAGTCTTGAATTCTAAATCTAACTGAACTCTAAAAATAGAAACAGTGACAATTGATTTGCTTCATTTCAGGAAGCAGAGTGATAAAGAATATGATTCAAATCCACACCTTCATATCTCAAATGGTGATATGAGAGAGGTTTTTGTAATTTACCATGTTCCTAAAAAAACCCACGTCCTAATTTTCTCAGATACGCCTCCAGATCCTTGGGATCAAATTTTGAAGTTCATGACTCAAATAGTAAACTGAAATTATGGAAGATTTCCCTGTGAAGATGTCTTAAATTGCACCAAACTCTAATACATGTGTAACAACTAAGATAGGTTTTTGAATATTATCCCACCTTAAAGAAAATCCTCCCTCGCTTTCTGAAAATGCATCTTGATTTGGTGGAAACAAATCTTTGAACTTAATGACTAAAACAATCATTTTCATTAAAAATATGCTTTGTTGCTACAATTGATATCTGATACTTTGTTTGTTGTTCTTGATGTTGAATCTCGAACACTTGCTGATGATGGTCTTCCGATTGTATAAAATCCATGAATGTTCTTTCAATTTTATTTGTAAACCAACTTTCACAGTCTGTCTTAATCTTAGAAATCCTTGAAATATTTTGCTGAGTTCTTTTAATGTATGTACTAGGTGTTATTCTCAGCAATTCAAATGCACTTACTCATATTGTATTTGAAGCCTTCCTATATTCCTTCCTCAATATAGAATCCATTTACTATTAGGGTATATGCCAAAACATGCTCATAGGGAGCATCCTCGTTCTTTAAAAGTCCTATAAACTTTACACCCTCATTCTATCCAAAAACAATATAAGCAATGACATCCCTTCCTGATTGGGCGTCTTTTCAGGCCTCTGCTCACTTCAGTTATTTGTGAATGTACAATATCTGGGATACTTGGATCTATCAAACAATGATCTCACAAAAAAATTCCTCAATTATCAACTATATATATTATATTTTTCTTTTCTTGGAAATTGTGTGAATGCTTATAGATTTTCACAGGGTCTCATTTCCACTGCGCCAATTGCAATGGCTAACAGAATTTTTTTGATTGCCAAATATGTGTCGATATTTTCTTCTTAATCCTAGAATTGGAAAACCTAGTTACTGCATGGGGATTCTCTAAAACCGTGCATGAGAAATCAAACCCTATATCAGATATTAGTGTTTAAACCGAAGCGATGGATGCAAGTTTGTATTTTTTTTGTGTTTAAACCCAAGCAATGGAAGCAAATTTGTGTTTTTTTAGGTGGAAATTTCTTCTGTCTAGCTCCAAGTGGATTACAATTGGCCCAAATTTGTCAGTCCCACAAGTGGCCTGCTTTTATCAATATGGTGGTCCTTAAAAATTTGAATCAATAATTACAACTATTTTTCATTTTCCTAAGTGCACACTCTTATGTCAAAATCACCTAGGACTTGCACCTGGAATTTAACCTGACCAATGCATTGATATTCCACTACTAAGCCATGACCTCATCCACGAGGAAGCAAGTTTGAATAACATAGATAGGATGCTTTTGAATATAGGATATTGCACTTTTTTATCTTTTTTAAAGTTATGGACAATGGTATGGACAATTATATGGTCATTCTTGGTCATATGGTCAAAGAAGCCACCTATCTCTACAATTTCTACCTGATTTTTGTCGATCTATTTGAAAATTTGGCTTGTCATTTATTAGTAGGAAAAGTAGATTATACTTTCTGTGCACTTGTGTCAAAACATGGGTTTATCCTGTGACTCTAGGGCCTCTTCCAATAGACACCATGTATTCATCTAAATTACCCTTGCATAGATTAAACTTTGTCCTATTTTGTGTCTATTAGTAGTGGAAATAGATAATACTTTCTGTGCAGTCTGTATCAAACTACGTGTTTCTACTATGAGCTGGAGGATCTTCTTATAGGCCAGGGTCTTCAACCAATTTCCTTTACATGGATCAAATTAGATTAAAATTTAAAGTATACTTATTATTTTTAGGTTCTTTAAAGAAACACGAAGTATTATATTTTAATATAATGAAGTTTTGTTTATTTTATGGAACTCCTTGTCAAAACCCTATAAGAAATGGTCTTATCTATAGAAAATTTAGCTTAATCTAACATGCAATGGAGATGGCCTGTATTATGATAATGGATGTTCCTTGAAATTGTAGATAAGCAGGCCTGAATATTAGGAACAACTACCTGATCCTAGGAAGGTTTTTGTGTATTTCTTCAGTATAGATGAAATGTAAGTGTCACCATATCATAAGTCTGTTTGAAATACCTAAATAATGAGGGTAGTTTTCAGGTCCATTTCTTTATATTTTTAAGTTTTTTTTTATGGAAACTGGCAGGATAAGGGTTTTTTCCCATTATTGCACATTGATTGAAGAATGGAAAAAAAATACAAAATATTATGCATAATTAATTTTCTATTAGTTTTTTTGTAGCTGCTGACATACAAAGAGCACACTGTATTTCTATAATCTTGTTTGTTGTCAACTCCTTTTTAATGCTAATGATTATGCACCATATTATGAGAATTATCATCATAATGATTCTATGCATTTAATCCAAAATTATGTTAAACATTTAACCATTGCACCCTTATAGACTGAATTCATGTTCTTTCATCCTAGCACCTCTTCGAATCTCAGATAATTAATTTATCATTTTGTTTTTTATATATTTTTAATTAATTAATTAATTAAACTTTGTGTGCATCTCACGCCCCTTCAAATCTCTATTTTAATGAATGAAATTAAATACTGGGTGATTCTATGAAGGTGGGTAACACTTTTTGTCCAAATTTGGTGACGAAAACCTAATTTTTTTCTCGTGTGCCAGATAGAAGCCCTCAAAATGCATATATGGCATGTGAATTTTGACTAGCAGTAATAAAAAAATTGTAGAATATTATGTTGGCTTCCCAATAGTATCTTTTAAAAAATATTCCGATGTCTAATGTGTGAAATTTTGCATTTAATGAACTATGTAACCTTAAAAATTTGAAGAAGTTAATAAGTGGCTCGTGTCCAACCCCAATAATTCAATATTATATTAATAATTATATATATATATA